>VWZZ01003886.1:151-64587 GCA_013399095.1 Psophia crepitans
TGATGTCATCTATCTGATTCTTTCCCTCTACTCCGCTTCTGTGACACCCCCACCTGGAGTACTGCATCCAGCTCTGGGGTCCCCAGTACGAGAAAGACATGGAGCTGTTGGAGTGAGTCCACAGGAGGGCGATGAAGACAATCAGAGGCCTGGAGACCCTCTCCTATGAGGACAAACTGAGAGAGTTGTGGTTGTTCAGTCTGGAGAAGAAAAGGCTCTGGGGAGACCTCATAGCAGCCTTCCAGTACCTTCCAGGTACTTCCAGTACCTTCCAGCCTTCCAGGACTACAAGAAAGATGGAGAGGGATAGAGGACAAGGGTTAATGGCTTTAAGCTGAAGGAAGGTAAGTTTAAACTATATAGTAAGTAGAAATTCCTTACTGTGAGGATGTGAAGTATTGGAACAGGTTGCCCAGTGGATGTCTCATCCCTGGAAGTGTTCAAGCCCAGGTTGGATGGGGCTTTGGGCAACCTGGTCTAGGGGAGGGTATCCTTGCTCATGGCAGGGGGCTTGGAACTAGATGATCTTTGAGGTCTCTTCCAACTCAAACCATTCTATGATAAATACCATCTTTTGCATGTTTTTTGCAAGAAAAATCCAGTATTAGTGATCTAGCTCAACCAGTCTGGCTTTCCATCACAAGGGTTCAGTGCAGTGGGAGAAACAGCAAACCGGGAAGCTATGCTGTTGCTGTTCCTCCATGTCTCATTAGTCTTAGGACTAATTTAATTCCCACCTTATTTTACATACATCTCCATGAAAACTTTAGCCATGCACAATTTTTAGTCTGCTAATTATTACCCATCCCTTCTTTCTTGTTCTAAGTCTTCAGCTTGATATAGGAAGCCCATTCATATTGCTGTAACATGTTGCCATGTGTTTTCTCTTTCATGAAAGTGAAATGCATGAGGACCCCAACATACAAGGCATCAGCCCAGCTGATGAGTCCCCTGAAAATTCCCTAAAATGGATGAGAGGATGGGGTTTTTTCCTCATCATTATGTGAGAATCCAAGATGTGATTTAAACATACACATTGCAGAAAATAAACAAATTTCAGCAGTGCCCAAGAAATGTGTGATTAACAACGGCTATAACAGAAAAACTGTAAAACTTTTATTGCTATATCTGAAAAGGCCTAAAATAAATAGGCAAAAAAATCCTGCAAAGATGAAAATGCACCAATTAAGGCATACATATTTCAAAAGACCTTGAGAAGGAGAAGAGAACAACTTAATCCCCAGCAATAACAAGCCATGTTCTAGTGGAATGAGAGGCAGATGAAGAGAGTGGTAGTGAAGCCTTTTTATCTGGGGCTAAAAAGCAGCAGATGATCCAATGAGACTTTTCTACCTACCTCTTGTTACGCTTGTTTCAAAACAGAAGCAGGAAGGACATACTTCTAATATTTCCCCAGGAAACAAGAGCCTTATAAGCTAAGAGAAACCCTTATTAAATAAAATCTTCATGCTTTTTATTGTTTTCTTTTTGTATGGCTTTAGTACTGCAAACCTATGCTTTTAAGTAAGTGTATTCTTTTAATCGTCTCTCATGAAGCAGTTTCCCCTGAGCAAGAGCACAAAAGATGTGCCATTTCCATGGAAGCAGCAGTCTGCAGAACTATGGCATTGCAGCACCTCTACTTTAGCCAGTGCT
Organism: Psophia crepitans; assembly: GCA_013399095.1. Classification (NCBI taxonomy): domain Eukaryota; kingdom Metazoa; phylum Chordata; class Aves; order Gruiformes; family Psophiidae; genus Psophia; species Psophia crepitans. Next base: position 1,808 of record VWZZ01003886.1, read on the forward strand.
CTAGAAAACAATGCTTGGAGAACATCACCATGAAAGCAAGCCAGTACTTAATTTCTCCTGCCTACCTGGTAGCATGGGAGAGCAAGAGGCAGAGGCACATGCTGCCAGGCTCGTGAAGTGACAGTGAGGGCAGCCCTGGAGCAAACAGTTACGCTGTGAAAGAGGTCTAGAAAAAGTTCAGTTCAGCTGGTGTACCACCAACTTCAGAAGAAAGGCTCTCCTCAATCTGTGTCTCTACAGCTACAGATTGAAAGCAACTGTCCTCACTCCTTGCTCACCTAAGAAGTGCAATAAAATAAATTCTGCTAAAAGCTCTACAGTTCCATAGCATTTCCTTAAAACTTTCTAAAGCTATTACCTCCTCTTATCAGGATATGTTAACAAATTTTAGCAGAGTTTCTTTAGTGAGATTATTTTTGGGTGAGCAGTCATTTCACAGATTTAATACAAGTTCTACACTTGTAGTATATTAACTGAGCTGAATTGCTACTGGGAAGTTAAACATATTGCAGAAGATGCTTTGCAGAGTGAAACAGCAGTAAAAAAGAAGCTATTTTGTTGAGAAGATGCATTTTATTTCATAGTCAGAAACACTGAAGTATGCAGAGCATATAAAAGTAAGTGTTGAGATTTCATCTAGGATAGTTTCAATTTGAGACAAAGAACTTAATTTCTTAGACCTCTTCTCAAATTGGAGGGAAAAAAAATGCTCAAACATAAGAGGACTGTTCTATAATCATCACAATCTAAAGGGCACAAAGATCCTTTCAGCCAACAACTTGCTCTACAGAATTGCTCTCAGCTCACCACGCTGCACTTCAGTGAAGAACCTCCTAGAAATACAGAGCAAAATCTCAGAAGGTATATATTTATCTTCAAGCCATGGAACAATACTGGAGAATATCAGTTAGAATTCTGATCTATCATCTTCTAAAGGGATTATATTACAAAGGATTCTACTCATCAAAATGTCCTATTTAGTTACTTATCACAGTGGTATCTCAGAGACAGCAGCCCTGAACTCCCAGTGTCACGCAAGTCCGATTTGAACACTACAATGACTACAAAACTCAAATGATTCATAAAATACCCCAGACATCCTCCTCTTTAATCTTCCATATGGAATTGTAATTCATGATGTTACGGGAAGAGATGCATCTAAATCCAACTTTCAGTTTTACGGATTTCCCAATGTCTGGTGTCTAAAAGGAAAGGTTTTTAACAAAAGGGTCTTCATACCAGAGTTCACTAGTAAACCTAATGAAATACGTAACTATTTTCATGCAGATTTCCCTATTTAGATCATGCCATAAAATGACACATGTAATGTGCCAATTGATGAGTTGTTAATTTTGAGGCTGGTGAAGTTCCTGCTCAGCTCCAAAAGTTGTCCCTGAGCAAAGCACGCAGTCCTCATCTCCCTATGAAGCCAAACTTTTTGACTAGTACAGGTCAGGTGCACAAGCCCAGCTTGGCGTCCAGCTAAGGTAAGCGTAAACTTGGATGCTCAAAAATGTCCCTGGTTAGGGCTTTAGATCACTCAAATTTTCACCCTATCACACCTTAAATAATGCACTGGAAAGTGAAGGACAACATTGCAACAAGGTCAGGAAGAATCTATGATATCCTTGATGAAATCCTCAAACAGCAGGTAAATGAAGGGAAGACACTGTCATCATCTTTTAAGAGGGGAAAAAAAAGAAAAAAAAGACTGTGGATATTTAATAGGCCTCTTTGCACATCAGTGTAAGAAGATATTAACAAAGATAGAACACAGACACACAAAAGGGACTTCAGATTCACACCTAAATAGGGAAATTCTGTTTCTGACCGTGGATAGTTACAGACTGTTTTTATCTGTCCTTCTGCCAGTGAGGAGTAATATAGGATCCTAGTGGTTATGTGACAAATTTCCTTATACTGCAACTATTCTGCAGTTGCAGTTCATTTGGAGGATTTTACCTCAAGGGTGCTGTCTCTCAGCGTCACAGTTTAACAATCACTGCACTTTATATCCATTTCCATTAGGTATGTTCAGCGAGTTTCAAAAGTGGAGTTGTCATAGAGCAGAATGCCTGCTATCTCGTGGTATAAAACCCATTAAGACAACTTAGACTTCGGCTGCATAGTATCAGCTTTCCAGAGGCAGTGAACTAATTCTTTTTTTCCCCACAGTGCAAAGTACCTGTCTCTCACAGACACTACAGTTAAGAGATAGTCTCTTCAGCAATTTATTGAAAGGAGGATGGAAGGGGATGGGGGGAGAGGGAAGAGGCATGGAAATTCCTCTGTCACACTATTCCAAGTGTTTTGGAATTAGGCAGCATCATAGGCACACACCTGTGTATTTTTCTAGAGAGTCTGCAATTTTCTGACATCCTTATTGTCACCTGGGAAAAAAGCCTGTTGCACTAGTAGTGTCTGCATCGTGATCAGCTTATCAGTAACTTCTTCGTACTGTCCAGTTTGTGTTTCTCACATCCTCCCAACATTTCTCCCCCAGGAGTGTCCAGCACAGACCCCACAAAACCTCTCCAGAAGATAATGTCTGCCTACAATACCAACGCAAGACTTACAATCGAAGTCTTTTACTCACCCAACTATTAAGCTATAAACTAAGCTTTGAGTTCCTTTTGCTTGTAGTAACTTCTGTCCCAAATAAAATATAAGCAAAAATGACAAAATACCCACTAGCCTTCTGATCACTTTTTCCCAGACACTTACTGTATGGATCTCCATCTCATGACAGCTGAAGATTCATAATTAAGACAACAGCAAGAGCCAGGTAAAGCTGTATACTGCTTTGTATTTGCATTGCCGTCACTGGAATTTTATAAACAAGGGTCCTGTGTGTCCATAACATTTTTTTTTCCCAGTAATTGCTGATTTATAAAAAAAACTTGTAGTTATACTCATGCATTCAACATACCTTTCCTAACTAAAAACTAAGCAACTACATATCTTGAAATAACATTACCTCTAATGTGCTTTCTTATTACTTTTGATTGATTAGAGCTGAGAGGTTGTACGTGAAAGGGGTTTTTTATTTCTTTTTCCAAAATATATCCACAGTGACAAGTCATTAACTGAATACATACTAATTAATTCTGAAGCACCAATACCTCACACTGTTTCTTGAGTGTCATGAAAATCCACAAGTGAATGACAGTCAAACCCGAGTTTCAGTAGTTTTCTCCATACTGCAAAGGGGCTTCTCTGTGACACGATTAGAAGCCACTTTGTCTTCAAGCTGCAGAAACACAGGCATTCAGATTTACAAGCTGTTCCAGAAGTCACTTGTGGGTCAAGCAGCTAACGCTAGTCATTGCAACTTCTCAGCTGCAGAGTTATAGTGAAACAATGGGCTACACAAAAATAAAATAAATCCCATGAAAGCTACATTCAGTGAGAATGCATATCTAAACAGACCATACTGGAAAACTCTGAGTAGTAAATGTTCTCCTACTCAGAGCTGGATGCATCTTTAATTCATGTATGATGTTATTTCATATTGCCAGTATAAATCTTCATAAACAGCAGAACTTCCCTTCTGCAAAGAACCAGATTTTCCTAATGAATTTCCCTCATTAGGAAAGCTAGGGGTGAAGGGAACTATTAGGGACTTTTCCTTGTTCCAGGTAAGGAGCAATCCATGGGGTAAATATGGAGGGAACTGCATACAGTGCTCTAACTACACAGCAGATACTGTCTTCAAAAATACAACCTCATTTAGCTTTCTTGAATTCCGTTTTACAGCTACCAATAGTGTCGTTTGTACACGCAGTGATATACAAACTGCCTCCCTAAGGAGACTTTGACTACATTTCACTAATATTGTGCTACAGCTCAAAACAGAGACTGCCAAGCAAGTGCACTGGCACAGAATATATGACAGATCATACACAGAACTTGAGAGCACAATAAATTAGAACACGTGTTCCACCCCAAACCCAAAAAGCTGGCCCTTCAGTATTAACACTGAAGTGCCAAACTGCCAAAAATGAGACAAGCTTCCTCTGTCATGTCATAAATCCCCCAAAATCTGCCCGCACTGTAATTTCCAGTGCAAGAGTCAGCTGTGAATGCAGCAATGCATATGAAACTTGCTTTGTACAAAGGCACGCTCCGAGTCTTACACTGCACGCGTAACCTCGGCTGCTAAACCTGCACCCCATAAACTCCCAGCTATTAGGCACAACAGGACTCCGATATGGATGCAACATGAACTGCACCATGGGCACCAGTAGGTCATCCAAATTATCCGGTTGCTAATGAACAACATGCATCCCACGGCAAGTCAGCAACTCTCCTGAAGGACAAAATAGTTACATTCAGCACAGAGAAATGGGTAGTTGGAGATGTCAGTTCCTTTCCTCACTCCCTACCTTAATCCAGAGGTGAAACCTGCTTCTGATTTGTACCTCAGACCACTGCACAGACTCCTAGGATGGAATATCTGCATTTCTGTGGCAGGCAATATACACACTAGAACTAAACTCGATACATGCAGATGTATCTCTACCTTTAGATAGAGATCTCTTATTCTACCTCTAAACAGTACAGATAATTTGCAGCAAATAATTCCCTTAATTAAAAACAGGTACACTTTGAACACTTATTTTGTTATAATTGACATCCCTTTCATTTTACTTGCAGATTTAAAAACAAATCAAATCTATTTTGCAGTTTATTACCACACTCATGATTTAACCTACTGTAATAAAATTCACAATAAAGTTGATTTGGCAATATTCATTTCAAAATACCATTTCTGGAATTATAACAGCATATATTTCAATTTCTTTGTAGCATCAATACTTACTGTATGCAACTGAAATTTTCAAGTATATTGAAAATGCTGCACCTCTATCCATCAGTCAGATCTCAACTGAAATTGATTTTTAATGGCACAGTCAGATTTCAACTGAAAAAACTACTCCCAGCTGTCTCTGTGAGCACAGCATTTTCCATTCGCAAAAGAGAGTTTTGTTAAATAACCTCACTTAAGATTACATGGAAAATCTGTAGCACAGCCCAGAGCCCCAAACTCCTGGATTTTAGGTTTTGGTAGCCAAGTGCCATGACTTAGAGCATACTTACTTCACTCCCTGATTGCTCAGATATGCTTTCTAGAACATAACTTTCTAACTCTTGGGGGTAGGAGCATGTGTTGGGGAAAAAGCACAGAGTGATAACTGTATTACTGCTTTGACCTCCCAGTTACCCACATGAGAAAATATTTCTGTGTCAGATTATCATATAAAATCCAGCATTGCAGCTGTTGGGATAGCGCATTAGTGTTCCTCTCTGCCAGTCATTCACGTCCTACTCCATGCCTCTGAAGACAGTGGGCAAATCATCATGGGACTTTCAGGGGTGCAGGGTTATAGCGGTACAAGCAAATTACATAAAGCAACCACAATAAACCCTGGGAGTCCTCCCAGAAAACATCATTCAAATCATCCTAGGCGAATACTGCTTTTCTGCAGGGCACATCCAAAACAGTTCCTGAGAATCAGGGCCCCTTGAAAGAGATCTCAAGCCCTCTTGATTTTATATTCCACATCTTCCTCACTTACTACCAGAGTATCAGCAAAGTACAAGAACCTGTGAAAAGCTCTGTGAAGCCTGCAGTGTTTAACTGCTTGACAAGAAAGAAGAAAGGTATGATGCACAAAAGGTGGCGTTAATGTTGAAAAAATCTGTCCAGGTTCTTAAATATATGCTCAAGCACTAAAAAGCACGTGTAAAAGTGATCCGATCTGCAGTAGCACTATTTATTGTGCTTCCCCTGCTGCTTGTATAAATTAACATCTACCACAGCCTGCTAGAAAGGGTGGGGCTGCACAGCAAAAGCTGCACCCCGATACTGGCAAGATGCTTTCAGCGATGGGGAGCAGGCTGTTCCCCCGCAGCAGCTGAGCACATCCAAGCACAGCAAGCTTGTGACTGTAACACGTGCCAGGTAGGAAGGAGACACTGCCAAGCACAGAGCCTGCGGTGCAAGTATGGATTTGTACATCTCTGAGAGGATTAGGGTATGCATAGCCACAGAAAGGCTGAAAGAGATGGCAATAAGGGGAGGTGCCTACAGCTCCACAGGGCAGCATGGGGTGGAGGGGGGGCGTATTTCAACCCACAAAGCCAGTGACACCAGCTTTTCCCAGCAACTCTAGTCAAAAGCAAAGTCAGAAGAAAGGTTCAACCCTTCAAGGACCCATTGGAGATGGGGAAAGATTTTTTTTCAGACCTTTTTATTTAAATCTGACTGACCCAACAGATTTGTGTGTTCTCTCTAAAAGTATTTCTCTTGTTCTAGCTTATTAGTTTGTGTTTGTTGTAATAAAACAAGGAGCAGAGACTGGGAGCCACTCTGATCGCTTTGGCACATCTGCCATGCAGAGAAGTTGAGGCCGTTCTGCCTCAAGGCCCCGGCTGACGCCAGGTCCTGCACAAATGCCTTTTTAAACAATCATTTTCTCTTTCAACGCATAAAAATTGGAGGATCTAAATCAATAGCTGGAGCTTACAATGGATGCAGAGCAGCTGTGGTTTTTAACAACGCGTGCAGCCACGCGGGCTCCAAAATGAGCAGCTGCAGGGGGAGAACCGGCAGGGGAGGGGAAACCCTGCCAAGGCAAACCATTAGGACGCGGGCCCTCAGCAGTGAGCGTGCGAGGGGAAGGAAGCATTTAAAGCAACTTTTTTCTTTTCCCCCAGATCTGTTTTGTCAGTAGAAAGAAGGAGTCATTGCATTTAATCTTAAAGTAATCCTCTTTAAGCCTGAGGTGCTTATGTCTCTGCTAGCACAGCATTCCGCCAGCATCGAGAGGGACCAGAGGGGGGAGCGAGCAGCAATGTGCAGAGCTCTGTTTTCAGCAGAGAGCTCCTCGGACAGGTATCGGTGTCCACTCTCTGGCAGCTGCCCATTACAGAGCTCCTAAGTACTGTATTTTCTACAACTGGGTAGAGTCTAGAGGAGGTACCCCCAGATATTTACCTACATTTATCAATACACTCAAAAAACCCTACCAAACTATTGGTTTAGCCTTGGAGGCTACAAGGTGCAGCACTGTGCTTTCAGTAGCGCACTCTCTGCAGACCCCCAGAGAATGTAGGGCAAACAGAAAGGACAGGAGAGGGAACACATGACCCACACAGGTTTTTACCAGTCCTTGTCATGCCAGAAGGGAAAGGAGCAGAACTGCACCACGTGCTGAGCTGCGCAGCTCTTCCAGGTGGGCACTTGCACAAAAGAAGTCAAACAAGCGCTGTTACAGTACACTGAAGCATGTTATACTGTCCCTTTTGCTCAAGGAAGCACAAGGCTGTACAATGCAAACTTCATCTGTCCCTTGTCAAGGACCAGACGCAATCAGGTTAGCTTAAATTAGGAACGAGGCAGCTGACAATAACTCTGGTCCAATCTATATATTATCTGCAGTACTGGAGGCAGCATAGAAGGAATCACGAGAGATGCGCTTTCGTACCTGGCAGCAGGTGCGTTGCAATAATCTTTTGCTCCCTTTGGTCTAAAAGTGAACATTACAATTCAGAGTACTCTTCTTCTCCCTTGCCAATATTTCTTAGATCCAGATTTTTAAGCCAGTGTACCCAGCGTATACTCTTCTCAATAGCATCTCTGCACTCTGCCAACCCATTATTGTTACTGCCAATAAACATGCCAATTTAGAAAGGGGCTGATTATGTAGTTCTATGTAGGACAGTATAATAATATACCTCAACAGCAATAATCATTGTTATCTATACTTGACAAGTGCAACATCCAAACTTTAAAATGAACCAGCCGCTTAAAGAACAAAGCTTTTGTGAACAGAAGACATGCTCTCCAGAACTTAAATACCAGCTAGAAGGCAGGCAGAGCATCTGCTCAAACATTAACTATTATGTCTAAGCAGGTGCTCTGCCTAACGTCATTTTCCATTAATACCTGGTCCAAGGCCTCCTGAAGTCAACAGGAGTTTTATAATTGATTTCCGTGGGGTTTGGAACATGCCCTTACATTGTACTCTCTCTTGTGCATACTACTCAAATACTTCTGTCTGCTTCTAAAAACTTATTTAGAAAAGAGCATTCTAATAAAAAAGTGTAACTTTTGGTTTACAGAAAACAAAACTTAAAATATAATTTGCAGGTATCAGACTGGAGGCTGAGACTTGAACTTTCTCCCTTCAGGAGGAGGGAGCTCAGCCCTATGAGCAGCTGTCTGCAGTGGCAAAAAAAGAAAAAGCCCCCTGGGAAATGCCAAAGTCCTGGAGGCAACCAAAGCACCTGAGTTATGCCTGTAGCTGCAGTTCTGGTGACTGTCATGGGCTGAGGCACAGCATAGTGATATACAGCAGTGCGCTGTGTGATCCTCTTCCTGATGAGCTGCTCCCTCCCTTCTTGTTTGGATCTACCTCTATGCCAGACAGAGCACATACAGTGTCTTTGAAGGGCAGCCTCTCCACTGGCAACTGCACTTCACAGCAGTGCGTTGTTCTCTCCAGGAGGACAAGTTTTCAGAGCACATAAAGAGCCTACAACAAAGACGAGATCTTTTTCAGACTTTCCCTTCTAAATGCCCTCTCTCTTTCCTTTAAATGTATGTTTACTTCTGACTCCATAGTTTTGGATGCCTATAATCCCTACTGACTTTATGGATGATGCAGGTCCTTAAACCGTTGCCTGGGCTTTCCAGGTTGCAGATGTGTGTATTTAACCAAGAGCGTGCTGAATCTGGGCACAAGCACATCTGCTCTTCTGTCATTCTGCACTGAAGTCAGCTGGTAATATCCAACTTGACACATCACGATCTCTTCTGAGGCAGGATCGGGAGGAAGGAATACTGATGACATGTTTGTTTATAACCATGTTTATTAGACATATGTTCCTTAATCACACAAGTCGTAAGTAGATTATGCAGACAGTACTTCTGACAATAGCAAGCGTCTTGGGGCTGCTCTTTCTTGTGAGAGATGGCAGCAGAGGCCGCAATACACTAAGGAAGTCTGAGCACCCTCGGAAACATCCCGTTTCACCTGCCCCTACAGGAACACCCATTCAGCCTGGAAACCACTCAGATTTCTGAAGCTGACCAGCTGGTGACTGCTGTCCCAAGGTGGATGAGTCACCCTTGTCTCCTTAGTGGTACCATCAAAAATCATGTCTCATTTCCACCTTATGTACTAATAGAAGGTGAAAATAAACTGGAAAACTAATATAGCTGTGCTCTTGATAATGAACAAAGATTTGGAAAACTGATACCCTTCTGCCATTTCAGTTGTTATTAGTGACTAGGGAGTTTTATCAGTCCAATCTATTTTGATAAACATTAAATATTAAAATATCCCTTTTTTGGAAAACATAGCCTCATCTGTAACACTGCCTGCTTGGACTTCTACTCTATTCACATCCACATCTTGTCACCTTCTCCCCATTCTATTTCTGTCATCACTATTTGTACTAAGCTGAAGGGTAATCGCTTTTTTTTAAATCAGAAATTACACAATTAGTACCTTTTAACCAGACTTCCAAATATATATAAAGTGTACCTTGCAGAATACTTAATTCCAGGGAATCTTTACTTCTTACACTCTTACATTAAGTCTATGGTACCTTAAGCACCTGCAGGCATAGTTAGTTTTAAGGTGTGAAAATGAGTACTGTGAAAAGGACTAGGAGTTCATTTAACTTAAAAGAAAAAGGACAGGGGGAGATAAAATTCAAAAGGTTGTAGTTGCACCACCGACGACTCAAAAAATAGCACCTACCTCAGCAATCACAGAGTCTGAGCTGGAGAAGCTTTTCTGCTGGTTAGGCAGCTCACACGCACTGGCCTCTAGGCATGCAGCAAGACTGTTTCAAGTGGCCTGTGGATACTGTGATTCCCACCTCCAACATGATCGGCATTAACTATTCTGGAACAGTATCCCTTGCAGTCAGGTAGAACAAAAATTCAAGCCTATGTGGCCTTCTCCTCAGTGCTTACATTTAATAAGATTTTATTGCTTCGTTTCCTTCCAGAACTGGCCAACAAGCCAGGTTCAAGAAACACCCCAAAACTCTGAAATTGAGCCTGTTCAGGTTATTGCTGCTAGTAGGCATCAATTTCAAAAAGAGTACCAATTCTTTCAGCAGTTTACCAAAAATAGTGTTTTGTATCACAAAGATTATTGGTTTATGATACTATGAAAATAATCAGAAGTCTTAAAATAAATACCTGTTTCAGAAGACAGTAACATGGTATTATCTGGCTCATAAACCCTGTACACACTCAATGCCACTGCTCAGCAAAATACCTAGGCAGAACCCATGAATGAAATATCCCACCAGTCGGCCGTTCTACAATCAACAAAAATTCACAATCAGTATAAATTCCAGCTGCTCTTTTAGCACTGCTAGTAATGGGTAATGACCTTATTCTTCTTGCCAGGCAGTTAAAGAATTACAACCATCTTCCCACTCAGACTGGGATGTAGGTCTGCAGGTTTAACCTCTGAAAGCAGAATCTGAAGGAAGAAAGGTTTCTCTAAAGCTGATGATGAAACACTCATATGAAATGAAGAGTTTCAAGTGTTGCCAGCAGCCTTCAGACCCCCTACCAGATTGCCTTTGTTGTGGGTTTGTGTGGCAAGGTTTTGGTAGCAGAGAGGCCACAGGGATGGTGACTTCTGCAAAAAGCTGCTAGAAACTTCCCCTGTGTCTAACAGACCCAATACCAGCTAGCTCCAAGATGGACCTGCCACTGGCCAAGACCGAACCAATCATCCACAAACAAAAAAAAACAAAGAAAAAACAAGGTCAGACATCTTGGTTCTAGAACCAATTTCTCAGCCAAGCTGTAAGTCTCCTGCTGCAGACTAGCTGCCATCCCCTTTTGTGGGGTGGAGTCTAGGGGGAAGTCATCCACTTCATGCCAATATTTACATATTCAAAAGGAAACTCATCTTTTGGAGTGTTGTTCCAAGACCGTGCAACAACTCCCCACAACTGACAAACCTCTACACCTCTGATCATTAGGAAAATGTCCTGTCTTTAACACCCTTCTACCAATTGAAATGCAACACTATACAAAAATAAAATAAATACATTAAAATAAATGAAAGTTTACAATAACAAAGGGATGGAAATCAGATGTATCTGGTGCATACAGTTCTTATTTCCTAAGATGTGCATCTTAGCGTATGGTTATTGATGACCTGCACAAGCACTTTGAATATGCAATGGGCTAGCAAAAGGTATGGACAATTCAAAAGACATCTGCTCCTTCTGTCAGCACCCACAGTGCAATTTCCACATAAAAATTATATCTTCAAACTTAGACTTTCCAGCAAAAATAATAGCTTTCTTGGCTACAGTCCCTGGGAAGCAGTTACCCTGAACCTGAAAGCCACTGATGTTTTATCAGCAGTCCTATCAAACTCACCAAGGTGAGAGAGTCCACTGAGAGCCAAGGAGTTTTAGTCAAAATGAATATAAGTTTCAACCAATAGCCCATGAACCATATCCCTCAAGACCACAGAAAATTTCCCATCAATGACTCCTCATCGAAGCTGCCAACAGGGTGAATTAATTCACACAGCTGAGCCCTTGTGGGTGTCTGTTAGCTGCTGAAACATTTCTTGAACACCGAAACATTGAACACTGCTCCCCAGGGTCTTAAGAAGTTGCTCTGGGGGGAAAAGCAGCACGTAAACCTCTGTTACATGCATTTCCTTTTCATAAAGACTCTTTTCCTCCAAGCTCTGAAGTGAAAATCGTCCTGTGAACAGGTTCCAGGGAAGGACCAAATGCAACAAAAGCAACTGCATAAACAACATTAAAATTTTCTTGTAAGCGTAGTTCAAAATGACCAACAGGTAAACTAACATAAGTCACAATGAATAATGTGAATAAAGTTTAGGAGGAAAATGCACCTAGCATTTTATTCTGCATTATTCACCTTTGTGGATTAACAAGAAAAGAAAGAAGTTGGCAGAATTTAGCATTTCCCTGTTCTTATTTAAACTGCTTTGCTTATCCTTATTTCTGGGGGAGCTATGAAAGGACTCACATGGAGAGATAAGCCCTCATAGCGCGATGCTGCTTTTCCAGTATGATTTTATTAGATTCATACTGCATGACTGAAAGGAGCTCATTGTAAACAGCTGATTGGGTTTTAAAGCTGTGGATAATCAGTTGGGTAAATTACCATCTATTGTCTTTAGGACTTACATGCTCTGGGAACACAAGCCCACCAGCGACTGACTGGGGTATTATACTCCCGCTTAGCTGCTTCAACAATGAGACTCTCCCTGGTGTTGTATGGGGCAGAGCTATGGACCTTGAAGAAAGCAAATGAATATCGACTTGCGGTGATAGAAATGACATGTCTCGGGAGGATCCCTGATGTTAGCAGAAGAGAGAAACTGAGAAGTAATGACACCAGGAGCATGCTGTGAATAAAAAGCATCTGCAAGCTGCCACAAGAGAACTGGAAATGCTGCTGAGTGGGAGGTACCTGTATACCACCTTTCCCTAAAAAGGGAAGAAAAAAGTTCTTTCACTACAAGACCTCTCCAGCTAGGCACAGTAAAAACATACCCATGCAGTATTAAAACCATCAAGTATGACTTCAACATATCTAGGCTTGTGACTATCCAGAAACCCATGTCAGACCTCAAAGCATTAGCTGGGAAGATCGCAGAGAAAACCATTTACCACATTCATTAATCACAGAATGGTTTGGGTTGGAAAGAAGCTTAAAAGTTCATCTGGTTCCAACCCACCCTGCCACAGGCAGGGCTGCCACCCAGTGAATTAGATCGGTCAGGGCCCCATCCAACCTGGCCTTGAACGCTTCCAGGGATGAAGCATCCACAGCTTCTCTGGGCAACCTGTTCCTGTGCCTCACCACCCTCACAGGGAAGAATTTCCTCCTAATGTCTAATCTAAATCTATCCTCTTTTAGTTTAAAACCACTGCCCATTGTCCTATCATTATCTACCCGAGTAAAGAGTCCCTCTCCATCCTTTTTATAAGACCCCTTTAAGAACTGAAAGGCCACAATCAGGTCTCCCTGGAACTTTCTCTTCTCCAGGCTGGACATCCCCAGTTCTCCCAGCCTTTCTTCATAGGAGGGGTGCTCCAGCGCTCTGATCATCTTTGTGGCCCTCCTCTGGACTCGCTCGAACAGGTCCACATCTTTCTTGTGCTGGGGGCCACAGAGCTGGATGCAATACTCCAGGTGAGGTCTCACGAGGGCAGAATCACCTCCCTCAACCTGCTGATCATGCCTCTTTTGATGCAGTCCAGGACACAGTTTGCCTGTGTTCTCCCAGTCAGAACTCATGTCTGGGATTTCCCTGACCCAGGTGTAGCACCCTGCACTTGGACTTGTTGAACCTCATTCGGTGCACGTGGGCCCAATTCTCAAGCCTGTCCCTTTGAATGGCACCCCTTCCTTCTTTTGTGTCAACAGCACCACTCAGCTTGGTGTCATCTGCAAACATTAACAATTGATCTTTTCAGGAATTTTCAAAGTAGCATTTTATTCCAGACTGTAATAGCCTCTTACAAAACTAAAATGAAAAAGATTATGTTAATAAAAATATTTCAACTGTTTATTATAGTAATTTTCAAATGCTTTCAGCTTTGTCAATTTATTTTTTTCCACTTGTCCGTGATGTAACATTTGCATAGATCACAAAAACGCTTGTGATTTGATGTCTGGCTTGTGATAATCCTCTGCTGGTGCAAGCTGAAGACAGGTTTCTTAACATCAATGTGTAAATATGGGAGCAAGGTCTTTATACTCAACTTTTATTAAATAAGACTGATCAAAAACTTTTGCCGGACATTACTCTAGAGGTGGGAGGATATCATCTACAATAGGTGGAAACACGGTCTAGATATAAAACAGAGCATCCACAGGTTGTGGAAATACAGACTCCCCAGTTGGGAATTTTTAGGTCTATATACTCTATGGTCTACTGGACAGAACTTAATGTGAAATACTACAGACTTCCTCAGCGCACTACAATATTTAGTTTTCTCTCTGTTGCTGTTGTTCGTTCTTTCAACACAGAGATTCGAAATAGGACAATGAGGGTGAAACGAAAAAAAAAGTTCATGTTGTTTTCCCCCTTCTCCTTTTTGAGGAAAGGGAAACAAAGAAGCAACAGCAAATATTTAACATTTGAATTATGCCAGAGCTATTTTGAACCTAGTTATACTACACCAAGAATCAGGTAACAGAGGAACACTTTTTTTTGTGACTGATTTCTTATTTTTTCATTCTTTGGTTTGTTTTTTCATATTTATGGTATTTCCTTATAAACACATATAAAAATAAAATAGTTCCAGCTATATTTACTCGCCAGTTGAAGTCATTATGCCTATAAAGAGCAAATGTAACATGTAATTTTAGATAGAATCTTGGGAATTAGAGATTAGAAGACAGAAGCTACAAAGATACTCAAAGAAATTATTAAGGAAGCAGTATGTTAAGCATCTAAAACATCATACAGCATTAAATAGAGATGGATTTGTCAAGCACAATCTGTACCAATCCAGCTCAGATTCATTCTCTGACAGGACTACAGAAAAGGGAAAGAGCTGCGCTATTTCTTGGCTTTAATGCATTTTTTAAAGACAGCAGAAATCACATTACATAGCCAAACTAGGTAAAACCAATATAGCCAATGATTTGTCAACCTTTTCTTACTTATGGATCAATAACTGTTTTGCAGAAGATGTATGAGCACCCTGTAGAACTTTACATATATAAAATTACTGATCTGCATTGCCCGTTGCAAACTCTTCAGAAGCAATAGATGCTGTCCCTCCCCAAAGGACCCCATAGAACACACCTAAGTGACAACACTAGAGTTGCCTGCACAGCCACCAATGCAAGTCTGAGTATCAACAATTTTGTCAAATCAAGGAGTTATTTCAACCTAGGAATGTGTTCTAGGCTTGCTCCCGTTCAAAACTTCCATTAATAACCTTGATGGCAAAATAAAGAGAGTTTGTGGAAGTGACCAAGATCTTTGCAAGCATTGGGACCACTGGTTCAGAATTCTAAGTGATCTTGATAGAGAAATAGCCTGAAATCAATAAAATAAGAATATTTAAAAACAAAAAAAAAAGTCATGCCACACAAGAGGACTGGAAGAAAACTGAATAAAAATAACAAACTGAGGAATAACAACTTAGCTGTACCACCCAAAAAAAGAATGTGGTATTTAGAGTGGGTTGCAAATTGAATACTGGCCCACAATGTGACACTGCTCCAAAATGAGGATTTTTAAAAGTCACCCTGAAACAACATGAAGGGAAGCATCACTATTGTGTCCACTTCTTTTTTTTTCCATTCCACTTCTACATAGCTGAAAAATCTGTCCCTCTCCCATCTACTTTCTAACAGCTTTAACTTAGCAAAGAACCACTCTTCCTTCTTTAGAACTTGGCATGGAGTGAGGGTAAAAATTAGTCATTTTCATCAGTTAATTCCAGGCTGAATTCGGCACCAACTCTTTGCTGCAGTTTCATGGAGCTTTTGAACCAGGTTAACAGTAACAAAATCAATACCATGCTTAATTTTTCATTTACCCAACCCCACCTTTGGAAGCCAGGTCTGTGGGAGCAGCCCAGGGTAACTAGTTCATGTTCTGACCGGACCTTTTCGTTAAGTCAACATACCTCATCCTGAGTCAACACTGCACATCAGCATCAGAATTTCTTGGTGAGAATTACCGGTGGTAATGAAATCACTTTTTTAATGCAAACTACTACTTCTCAGGTGCTTTTTTTCTGTTGTCACTGTTGGGTATATGCACAGGTTAGTTATTACATTCCCAACCGAGCTGATATTATTAAAAAATAAACCATGAAACGGATGAAACAATTACTCTATGATCATTCAAAGATAACGCATGTATATTTTCTGTCAGAAAACAGTACAAAAGAAGACTGACATCTTGCTAGCATTTGGTTTAAATTAGGTGGTCTGCATGTAAGAGCACAGACTGGCTTCTTTTATTATGACAAGAAAAATTACCTGCTTCTTAGGTCTGTACCACAATTTCCAGTAGTAGCTGCTGGAACAAAGAGAAATGAGAGGTGCAATGAGAATGGCTGAGACCTCTCTCTATTCCCCTTCCCCCAATTCTTTTTCCATGCAGTGGTGTTTGATGGAGCATCAGATTAGAAATACTTTCTATTGGTATCTTTTTATACTTGTCCAGGTTGTCATCACTAAAAAGTGAGGCTTCAACTCTATTGTTAAACCGTGGATAAAGCTCAGGTGTAAATGTTTCGTGCTGTAAATTTATATGTCATTGTCAGCTCTGCTGTATATATAAATCAGCTACCAATGTCATAGAAGAGGCAGAACTGTCATCTTTTTCACAATCAGGTTAAAGATTTCCTGCGTGTTCCTGGAAGACTGATCGAGAAACACATGATGGCTACAAGACTAGTTTCTGCACTTCCCTGTAAAAATAAAATCAAATCGACTTCCACAACCAGAGAAGCACCCTTTATTTAAATTACAGTATATACCCATAAACTTACTTTCATTTGGCCACCTGCCTCATCCTTATTTATCCTTGCATTTATCTTTATCACAACTTCACCATGCTTTCATCCAAAGACCTTTAAAAGGGTGCTTTTTTTCTTTCTAGAAAAATTTTTTTATAAATACTGTTTTTCTTAATGAAAATTATGAATTAACATATCTGGATAACATGCACAGCAGGAGATCTCTATGTATTCACCGCTTCTTTGATGTTGAAAATGTGATAATTGAACACGAACAAATAAGAGGACATAATCAAGAGGTCGGCAAGATACCACCACCATGAGAACGTTTGACAGTGTATACACCACATGCTGTCCAAAATGCAATGCGTTAAACCAAAAGCTACAAAAGTGCAACTGGTTTCTACCTTGAGTGCCAAAAGATAAAAGATTGCTGTATTCACAACACAGAGTGCTCAAATAGTCCATGTAAGGATTTAACTCTTGTTAAGGTGAAGAGAAATAGCATCGTGCAAGTTGCAAACTAAGGTCGTGTTAACGTTTTTCAATCATTAACAAAAAAACTACCAAAACCATCTCTGAACATCTCTGCAATGCATATGTATGTTTGTGATACACAGTTGATAACAAAATCACACGCAGTACTGCCTAACAAAAATGTAACTTTCTTTGCATTAAAAGCAATGGTAACAACTATGAAATCAAATCACAGAGCTTCAGTATCACATACCTTCACCACCACACAGATTTCTAGAAAATTGTATACTAAATAAAACACAACCACCACTAAAACCTGACAGCACAGACAGATATAGCGAACACGTTTTATATATTTACATTCATGCACTCATTTTTTCAAGGACTGAGAGCAACAGAACTAGCAAACATTGCTAGTTGGCAGATAAGGACGATAATTTCCTTTTTTCCCCTCCCAATTTAAGATATATTTGTTTTCCTGAAATTAATTCCTACCCTTGATTTGCTCATTCTCTTGACACAACTGCCTTCAACCGAAGTAGGTGCCAGACCACTCCATTGCTGTTGAACCAACCACAGTGTGTAAGAACTGTGCTGATTTAACATTTTCCTCATCTCAGACGCCTTGTGCAGTCTTAGGACTTTCCAAGAAACAACGAACGCTTGAAATTATTCACAGTGTTTTAGGAGATAACTCTTTCCTAATAAAAAAATTTGATAAAATGTGCAACATTTGTGCTGTTTTGGTGGTTCTAGACAAATATTTTGTGGCAATGGTAACAATAGAGCTAGATAAAAAAATGATATTTTTGCTCTGTTTAGCAACAGAATCAATAAATAGAGTTTTCCTCAGCTAAAGTGTAACTCCAGACTACACACATACATTCACTTTGGTTCAGCAGATATCTTTGTGTTTGACAAACTAAAAAATTTCCAAGATAAAATTAAACTTTAAGATTATGTAAATGAGATTTTTCATTACAAGCCTTGTTTCAAACCTACAAGGAGGGAAGTTTTTAAATGACAAAATGCTACTTTTTGATTGTTAAAAAAAATTTTTAAAAAATTATCAATATTATTTAACAAGAATTTATTTGCCAAATTGACCCAGAATTAATTGAGAATTCCAATTCTTCTGGAAATTTATTTTCAGGCAAGTCACTACTCAGGAAAAAAGGTGTTCCTATCACTTGGTGTGAACACATTTGCAAATAGAGCTGTTTTATCAGTAAAATAAGAATGGAAACAGTATAACATTGAAGACTTCTTAGAGGAAGAAAAAGTTCCCTTTCCCTTTCTGTAGCTCTATTTAAACATCTGTTTAGTTTCTGGCGAAGAAATTTCCTTTCTGTGGCAAAAGTTCAATAGCCAGTTTAATTTCCCTTTTTCCACTATGAACATTGCTGCTGCTTAATTTATTAAGCAATTTCTAGAGAGTATACACACTGGGAACAGAGAGAAAAACAATCTAGTCATTTATTCAGATAAACTTCCACTTATTTATCCTTCTTGCATAAAATAAATCAGTTTAACTCTCCGATAAATCAATTTTTATAGAATCATAGGATGGTTTGTGTGGAAAGGGACCTTAAAGATCATTTAGTTGCAACCCCTCTGCCACGGGTAGGGACACCCTCCACTAGACCATCTCCATTTTACATAAGAACTGTTTTCTTACAGAGTATCTTCAAAGCTATTCCTGTTTGGCTTCTGTGCCCCACAGCAGTGGTGCTCCTATCCCCTTCCCCCTGGAGCAGCAGGTAAAGTTGGGATAAGCATCCTCCAACAGAAATTCTGTAACTGTTTGTGTCCTCTGCAATATGGGCAAGTCTTTACACCATTAGCAGACAGTTGTGTCACTCTGCAGCTAGAGGTCTAGTACCTCTAACAGAAAGGAATCACTGCCTCTCTCTGGAATGGGGACCAGCAATGGCCTTTGTTGGCAAAGTCCTTGCGCAAACCCCCGTGAGCCTCGTGTTCGGAACCGAGCATAAAGTCTCATGTACCAATGTATGGGAAAATGCTGCTGCTCAACTTCTCACTCCTGCATTTTTACAGCATCAGCTTTAACTCCCCCATGAGACAATATGTCAAAAGAATATCAGTCACTTCCACTCCTGCTCTTATCAAAATGCAGATGTTAATATGGTTGAGATCAAAGAAGCATAAGTGAAGCTGTATAAAGTATTCTGAGTTTACTTATCCATTTAAAAACATGGATTTTTTCATAGCAGTGCACAACTGAAATATTTTAATTTGTCCATCCACACAACTATTTTGTTTCAGACGACTGCGATAAGCATAGTTATACTCAATGAGAAGCACAGTTAATACTTGGTGAGGACAAATACATGCTTAGCTCAGAATGACCAACAGTGAATGCAAAGGGAACTGTATGAGGACAGGGCAAACAGAGTAACTCATCCCAAAATAGTCTTCTGGGTCCAGCAGTGATAGTTCATTTAAAATCCCTCAAGGGACTTGTTTTTTCCCATTGATCTGTCCAGCAGAATTTTTGTTTGCTTCCTTGCTTTTGGGGCTTTGTTTGTTTAGCTTTTTATCAACCTAAAATCCTGTGGCAAGGAGTTCCACAATCCAATTGTGTGAAGAACCAAAGAACCATCCATTAAATTATGTTCTTTGTTTCTTGTATGGGGAAAACCAAACAGTTATTTGATATTTACCCTCTTCAATCCCCTCAGAACTCTTTGATTCTTTCATTGCATCACATTTGTCTCTACACCCTCTTCCCATCTTATTTTCTTCCTATGGAAGTCTTTTTTTCATTCTTCTGATCATTTTTACACTCTTTTTAACTCTTTCGTGATTCTCTAATGTCCAGTTTGAGATGGAAGAGTGAGAACTCCAGGCAGTATTCAAGATGCAGCTGAAATATGGATTTATGCAGTGGCCTAGTAAAGATCTCTGTTTTGTCCTCCATTCCTTCTCTAGTAATTCCAAACCTCAATTTGCTTTTCGTGACTGAAACAAGATAGTAAGTCAATCCTGTCATTTAGGACAACACCGGTATCTTGTTCTTAAGCAGTATAAGTCTGTTCAAAGACCATCATTTTATTTAAGATATTTTCATCCCCAGGGTGCATCATCCAGATAAAATGGCAGATGAAATTCAATCTCCTGGTTACTCAGGCTCAAACTATGTCTGCTGGAGATGCTGAAGTAACCCTTATCTCATTCTGCTTTGCAGACTGTCCCCACTGGGAAGGATATAGTCCCTGTCTGGCACCAAACGTGGTATCTGACGCATTAAAACTACCAAGTGGTCCTATTAAAGCTGAGGGTGATAGGGAATTAGATCAAGCTAGCTTGAAGCAACATGTTTTCTATTCTATTGAAAGATTTTTATCCTATCTAGGTTAAAAGCAAGTCTTGAAATATTGTCAAACCCATTCTACAACATGGATACAGTAGTTCTTCAGCAGCTGCACCGATGTACAATCAAGAGTACATGCACATATTCATACAGCCACTATTGAGGGGTGAGTCGGATTTTTGGTTTGTTTTTGTTTTTAAAAGATGTGAGGAACAGCAGTTTACTGTTTACTCAGTCTTTGCCAGAGTATTGAATTTCTATTTTTCTGTATTCGTGTAAATCCAACACAGCATCCTGAAAATAACAGTTACGTTATATTAGCCCTATTGTATCACAATACCACAACGAAAGTAGCTCACTGACTTTCTCACAATGATTTTATTCTCACACGTATTTTTACCCTACTCTTGCAGTATCGGTCAAGCATGTTAGAGAATTTCAGTCAGAGCACTTCAGAAAAATGAACTGAATATTGTTTCTTGATTCCTCTGATCTGCAGCCTTGAGCAAATTAGTGTTAACAGCTCTGTATAGTATTTTCAATAGGAAATTTTTATTTTGTTTTCCAGATATTGTAAGACTTATCCAATGCAGAGACCCTTGATCAAATCGCACTTTATAAATATAAGGGCTTTAATTTTACATTGATTGCACTCTCACAAAACCCTATTGTAATCAGTGGAACTGCATCACTGTGAAGGCAGATCAGAGTTTCTCCTACAGTAATTTTTATTATTTATTCTAAGCTGATAATAGTATGTCTAGATATATTTGTCACTGCAGTGGGTTGACCCTAGCTGAAAGCCAGGTGCCCACCAAAGCCGCTCTATAACTCCCCCTTCTTAACTAGACAGGGGAGAAAAGGTGTAACTAACAGCTCATGAGTCGAGATAAGGACAGGGAGAGGTTGTTCACTAATTACTGTCCTGGGCAAAACAGACCAGAATAGAGAGGAATTAATCTAATTTATTATCAAGCAAACACAGAGCAGAGCAGTGAGAAATAAAACTACATCTTAAAATGCCTCCCCCCATCCCTCCCT
Organism: Psophia crepitans; assembly: GCA_013399095.1. Classification (NCBI taxonomy): domain Eukaryota; kingdom Metazoa; phylum Chordata; class Aves; order Gruiformes; family Psophiidae; genus Psophia; species Psophia crepitans. The sequence continues at coordinate 23,184 of VWZZ01003886.1, forward strand.
TCTTAACAGCACTCCCGATCTCTCCCTGCTCCCTCCCCGTAACCCCTGGTGTTACAGTCAGTTACACAGTGTTTCTGCTGCTTCTTCCTCCTCAGGGGGAGGACTCCTCACACTCTTGACCTGCTTCAGCATGAGGTCCCTCTCAGAGGATCCAGTCCTCCACCAACTTCTCCAACATGAGTCCTTCCCACAGGTTCCAGTCCTTCATGAACTGCTCCAGCAGGGGTCCCTCCCACAAGGTGCAGACCTTCAGGAGCAGACTGCTCCAGCGTGGGTCCCCCATGGGGTCACAAGTCCTGCCAGCAAACCTGCTCTGGCATTGGCTCCTCTCTCCACAGATCCACAGGTCCTGCCGGGAGCCTGCTCCAGCAGGGGCTTCCCACGGGATCACAGCCTCCTTCAGGTGTCTCCACCTGCTCTGATCTGGGGTCCTCCATGGGTTGCAGGCAGAATCTCTACACCCCATCACCCCTCCTCCATGTGTTGCAGGGGGACAGCCTGCCTCACCATGGTCTGCACTGCGGGCTGCAGGGGAATATCTGCTCCAGTGCCTCGAGCATCTCCTGCACCTCCTTCTGCACTGACTTTGGTGTCTGCAGAGTTTCTTACACCCCACTCCTCTCTCTGGCTGCAAAACCTCCCACAGTTGTTTTTCTTTTTTTTCTTAACTCTGTTACCCCAGAGGCGCTACCACTGTTGTGGATTGGCTCGGCCTTGACCAGCAGTGGGTTCATCTTGGAGCCAGTTTTATCAGACAGAGGGGAAGCTTCTAGCAGAAGTCATGACCCCTGTGCCGCTCCGGCCCCGCTACCAAAACCTTGCCACACAAACCCAAAACAGTTATCAAGATTTTAAACCTTCCCCCCATCTCTGCTCCAAAAAACACATTCATGAGCAAAACTAGATAGTGTTTGCTATCAATATAATTAACTGAGGGAAAACAAAGCTAATGCTTGGGTTCTGCTTCTATGAGGTTGCCTCTTTCTGGCTCCTAATTACTTTTATCTTATTATAGCACAAATTCCCAAGGAAAGCCTTATTTGGGAAGAAGTACCGCACCACTCAAGTATCCATTCTTCCTCTGAGAGGTATCTGGGGAGCTTGCGATAGCTCCCATTCACTGTTCAAACCCAACAGAACAGTCTCCAACTACTACAGAACAAAATTCACATGCAGTAAATTGTCTAAAACAATGAAGATATGCAACCTGAGAAACTTGTTCAAATCCTTAAATCCCATCCCCAGAGCATATGCATAGCACCTTTAAATACATTAACTGTCACTGTAAATTAGGACACACCATGAGCATCTCCTCCATTCAGTTGCTCCTTGAGCAAGAATTTGTTTCCTGAGATAAATTAGCAAGTGTAGCCTTCATAAATATGTCTAGCTCAGGTGATAATGAAATGAACACTGACAGGAATCAGTGATTAAAACATTTTCAAATACTGGGATTTATTTTTTTTAAGCTTCAGCTGAGCAGAATTGTTGACAGCACAAGTCAGCTTCTAGCTGTCTCATGTGAGTGCACTAACAGTGAGACAGGAAAACCATTTTCTGCAGTGCATTGCGCCGAACTAAGTCTGTTCCTGCTAATGTCAACAATAACTCAGTGACTTAAAAAGGCAGTTTGAGTCATAGCCATGCAGGGTCCTTTTTACTTTAAGAGCTAGAAGACAACCATTTAGTTTTCCTTTGATTGCTCCGTCCACTACCTCATTCCTGCATTCGCTGCCTCCTCTTCTGAAGTCACCAATGTATTCATGTCCCCCAGCTTCCAGAAGAATTTCTTCCCAGTGCAACGGCCTGCAAAACTAACACCTACTAACCTGAAGTTTATTTGACACGTTGTTTAAAATAGAGACAAGAGAAAACCTCGAGTAAAATGAACATTAATCAGAACATATGTTGAACTGCTCACTGTAAATAGCGTAGCTAGTAAGGCTGCTAATTTTGTTTCCAGGAAACCGAAGACATGAGATAAATTCATCACAAACTGGGTATGTCCATGTCGCAGTCAGTTACCTACCCTGCTCGCCTCCTTCAGCCTGCAGAACCCTGCCTTTCAAGACTCAGGAAATCCACGCACAAATCTCTCTGTAAATGCACATGCAAGAACAACTAATACTTTTTTGTGCCTCAGTCCTGGCCTTGGCACACCTTTTCAGGGATGATTCTGTATTTTTCTACAAGTCCGTTTTTAAATATCACTGCCATGACTCTGCACAACCTTTCTAAGGCCACTTTTAGAGACGCCAAAGCAACTAGATACACTTCACCTTCCATCACATTGTTCATGTCCTGTACTTCTCAATCTTCACATATTCTATACCCAGGTGAGTTTTTGTGCCTGCGTGGACTTGGACGGATGCTGCTTCTCCTTTTTTACATGCTTCGAGGAACAAAAGCAGAAGGGAAGAATTTGGAAATGTTGCCAGTAATGATATCAGTATGATATTTATCAGCTACCGATACAAATACAACTCATCACACTACATCCTTCTTTACTTCATACGACTCTTCTGAGGCACAAAAGTAGCCAGAAAAGTAGAAATGAGGCAGAGTTCTGTGCAAAAGCCCCATCAATGCTGCCCACAGCTTGCCCCTTCAAGGAGTCTAGGAACACCCTTGTTTCCAGTACTGGATAAAACATATCCTATGTGTTTTTCACAACTTTGAATCCCAAGATTTATCATTCAGGAGTCTGGTGTGCAATTTTTCACCCAAGTTATAAAGTACCTTTTCTGCTTCCTAACTGAATAGTGACAACCACTGAAAAAAAATAAAGTGAATAACTAATAGAAAACATTAATAGCAAACGCTCCAGGACATGTATGAATGCAGATATTCACATTCTGTTGGTGACATTTGCTAATCAGTGTATGAAAACAAAGAAAGCACGTTCATATCCATAGCTGCAGACAGAAGGGAAATGGGATAAGGTTAATGGCACTAAGTAACAATCCAGAATGCAAATGAACATTCAAAGCCATGGTATTTTGCACTCTCAGGATTTTACTTAGGGATGTCTTTTTTCCAACTGCTACACTTCTATGGGACGGGAATCTTGGTTGCAAGCTGCTTACAGTTGTAAACAGTCTGGTTCATTCATGGAGTTGCATACTACTTCATGTTGAGTTTAGAATGGAAATTTTCATCTTTTCCGTTAAGTCTGCACTTTACCTAATTCTATTCAAAGCCACTTAATCTAATGAGCATATGCTTTGGCAACTGCATGAAATTTCAGAGTACAAGTATCCTGCCATTACTACTTTTTTTGCATAATTTATTGGTGGACTTTGGACCTTATCCTGACATGCTGAAGAGTAAATCATTCCTACATGTATGGTCCTGATCACAAATTCTACTTCTCTGCTGTTATTCACAGGTGTATATCAAAACTGTAAATGAACAGCTTTTTCCCTAAAGCTTGATTTCAGTTTGGTTTTTATTTCAGTTCATCTTTATCTGGCTAAATTCTAGTTAACCCTGACAAATTAAGCAATCTTTATAAAATCAAGTTCAGTACCCAGTAAGCAAAGTGAATTGTCTATGAACTTATGAGACTTGTCAACGTGACTATTGGAGAGAAATATGAGTGTGTACGTTTATGCTCCTATGAATATTACTTCAGCTGGTTGGATGAATGGAAGTCATTTCTCACAGGGAAAATTCAAAGGATAGTAAAGGAGAGCTGTGGACTAAACCCTGAACATCTTTCCTCATATTTAAGCTATAAATAGTCCCAACAATACAGTAGAACTATTTGAACAGATAATAAATTGGTTATAGCTTTTACAGGGCAAGCCTGTACATTCACATTCAGGGATGGTACGCTTGCAGACACAGTGATCTAAAAACATGTCATGTGCTAAGTGACAGACCATATGCTTTGCCTAGAATAGGAACTTTGGCTTGCACAAAGGACTTGAATTAATGCATCAAGTAGGTGACAAGCTTTTAAACTGATGTATACATCAAGCTTCTCATAACCAAGCTGTCATCCTCAATTATGTTTTGCGAAAAAGTCCCCCAGACAAACATAACTTTGCTTATTAAGCCCAGCATATTGGCTACAGCCTGCTGCAGAAGATTGCCTCTATTTTTTTAATGTATTTCCATAAAACACACAACAAAGTAATTTGGATCAGTGTTACTGGCACAATACCTGTAAAAAGCTTGACATAAATTCTTAATAGTATATATGAAACCTTGCGGAAAACAAGCAACTGTGTATATCAGGACAGCTTTCCTAGCATCAGAGTTGAAGCAAACTGTTTAGTGGAGAGTCAAATACTGATTAAGGGATCATTTTTATGAGGTAAGGAAATATTTACTTGCTTACACTCTTCAGGTCACAGCAAAAAGCAAGCTGAAACTAAAACTGAGGGATAGCTGAATATATTCTGAAAAGCTACATGAAAGAGAACAAAAAGGTACAGATCAGACTGTAAAGGTAGAGCTGAAAAACGTAGGGAAGGATCTCTTTTTCCAGAGGTAGCACATGCCCTCTGAGAAGACCTTTGGTAGTAATGGGGGGGTGGGGTGGAAAGGAAAAGGAAGTCTACAATGGGCATGAATTACCTAGAAATGCATGGACTGTTCAGGGCATAAGTGCTTCACTGAATGACAGCCACCAGCTCATAGCATCATACATGACAAGTACAGAAAAGATCCCGGTGCTAGTCAGAAAATACAGTGTTAAGTGATACTTGCAAGAAGACCAGAAGCAATTTTAGAGTACTGTCTAGCTAACACAAAAGAGGTGTTAAAAGCACTGTTTCTTTAGCTCAGCCAGATTTACTGTCTCATAGTAAGAAAGATTACCTTTGTGAACTGGACAAAGCATTGCTGGGTGATTTTTTCTGTTCTAACGCATGCATGAAAAGCAATCTTTCTATCAAAATGAAAGTCTGCTAAGAAAGGGCCTTTATACAGCAGAGTGCTCCCATTTTCCAGATGAATACTTGGAGACTGATGTGCTGGTGATGCACATGAGAAAATGAGATTGTTGATGACCTCTAGTTAACAAACACCTCTTGCACAGAAGCAGATGTGCAGGAAGCAGATCTGCATCTTCAGAGCATCCCAAGAATTGAGATCAGCACTGAAAGCAGATCATTAAAATTTAGACTATTTGCAGGTTGGGTTTTTTCCCCTTTTTATTTTAGTAGCCTTAAGAAAAAAGAAAAAATAAAAAAGACAAACAGAATTTAATTAAACTTTTCCAAGAGCTTGATTATCTATTTTTAATAAGAGCATGTTCACCTACTAGATTGTACAGGAGAATTCACTGTTCTTTACTTACTGAAGGGGAAAGAAAAAAAAAAGTCCCTATTGTCTGCCTGAATCTATAATCCCAAGGTCATTTTTCAAGTACATAATTAGAACACTTCCTCCCACCCCGCAAAATAGGAGTTTGATCAAAATAGAAATAATAAACTGCTGCCAGCTTTCAGATGGTATTAGCATAGATTTTTGTCTTAAAGTTTTTAAGAAGCTTAGCAATTAGGCTCCATTATCATGATGATTAGAGCTTTGAATTATTATCATGACTTATGTCTGCACGTATCACGTGTTAATAGAAATGACAATTAATGGCTATCTTAGCCACCTAAATGAAATACTACAAACTATCAGTTACCAAAGACAACTGTTACAAGATCCAACAAGATTCTTCTGCATCAAAGGTGGAATTTCCTAATCCACCTAAAAACATCTGGTGTCCCCAGTCTTGACAGACATGAACAGGCAACACCAAACCCTAACCCTCCTCAAACACAAATCAGTCAGACTTTCTTCTTTAGCAAACTAGGATGAGATGAACGCAACCCCTCTGCACACGACCAGGACTGTGGCACTTACTGCCTTGATGCATCTTCTGAGGACCTGGTGTGGCCCTGTTTTCAAGTTTAAATTTACCCAAGAGACACACCATGCGGTCTGAATTATGAATACCAAGATGATCTGTAGCACCTTAAGTCTCATCATGCGGCAACACATATTGCCATGTAAGCAACAACTTTCAAGTACCTTAAGGAAGGTGCTCATCAGATCACCAGCCTCCTAACATCTGTGCTGCGTGGTGGAGTTACATATGAAACAAGCAGATTTCAGTAGAAATAGTACTATAGTCTTGGAGCATTAATGTCATCTTTACAGTGAGTTGACACTACAACAAACATTGCGTTAGTTTTACATATCACCACTAAAGGTTGGAGTCCTCTGACTGATGTAGTCTTGTGCTACCTCCTTTCTGCCAAATAGATGGCCTCCTAGCTCCCAAATACCTCCACAGCAGGTTCAGGGGTGAGGCAGTATTAAGAGGGACCAAAGTCTACCAAGGCTTACTGACAGAATATACATGACATACCCAGATCAGATCAGGTGGTCATCTGACCCTTCCTGTAGCATCTGAACAGCTTCACATGATTGAAGCATGGTGTTTGAGACTAGCACAAAGCTGGCTTAGCCAACTCAAGTAGATATCCTTATGGTTCGAGATCGTCTGCTGGTACATTGCCAGCACTGGATCTCTGGTCACTGTGTTTGCTCAGCAAGATGAAGGAGCATCTCTGAGCAATATAATTCATCAGTCATTCTCACGGCCCAGAGTAAAGACAATTACTCAATCACGTTAGAGGAAAACTCTGATTATATCAGATAGAGTAGCAAGGTGCCAAAATCAGCTTAGACTGGGGCAGCACAAAGATGTCCATGAGACAACATTAGAAAGCCATCCTCTTTACATTCTCTTCAGCCACATTAAGATCATGTCATCACCTTAGTGTTCCCAAGGAGCTCCAACACAGGCTTCTTGGAGGGGATCAAAACCCTTCATGGAGTGCCAAAATGCCGTCCAAGTGCTTCAAGCAAGCTATACAGTCCCTAAATCTAATTTTGGTGGTGGCAGCTGGTCATGTCAAGGATAAGATGGAGTAGGGAAGAAATATCCTGTACCCGATAATGATTCACCTAGAGATGGAGAACATTTTCAAATCTCACCATGATTCTCACTTACAAAAAAGCAAACAACGAAAGAAAACCCACCACACACCACAATTCTAATAAGCAGGTAGTTCCCACTTGAAAGGAGATGTACAACTTCTTCCCATTTGAGGAAAAAAACAACTTTATTTGAAAACCTCTTTAGAAGTCAAAATATTTTAAAACCCCAATCACAGCAACACACACAAAATCACAATCAACCTCAGAACATTTATTTTCTTAATTATCAAAAATTCTGAGAACAAGAAAAGCTTATTGTCATTCTAAGCAGCAATATTGGTTTGTTTGCCTTTTTGCCAACCAAATGAAAAAGAACAAATGAGGTGATTTTTTACTCAATTCTACCTTCACTGCTGTTAATGAAGTGTCTTGAAATCCTGAAAGCTTGCTTTGTTACTAAATATTCACATTGTCCATGAAATGAAACAACATATTATCAGAAATAATAGGTAGTGTGCACGCCAGCTGTGGATGAATCAGAAATTACTTTGATTTGTAGTTCCTGGTAATAAATCTCCCCTCCTGTATTTCCCAATAAAAATTTCACAAGTCTTGCAAACACCCAAATTTTCATGTACCTTCTGTAGCGTGTATTTTCACTGAATTCAAGATAACCACTTGTATACTTTGAGGCCTGTCTTCCAGCCTTTCTCAAATTAAATTAACCACATTTAAATCATCTTACTGAAAAAACAATCAAACCCCAATCTAATCTTTATATTGACAGAAACTCACAGTATTTGCTTCTCTGTCCAAAACCTCTCATCAGACATTTCCTTCTATCCAGACCTCCTCTCAGCCACAAGAACAATTTGGACTTCTTAAGAATTAAATGAAACAGGGGTTTCAATCCCCAAGTCATTATGAGATTGCATGGAAGCATAATATAGTTGCACTTTCCTTCATGAAGTGATAAATTAGAATTTTTATTTTTTCGAGAGGGAGAGGGCCAGGAGGAAGAAGGAGAGACACGAAGGCTTATTATCATAAGTGGTAGTTAATGATTTTCTAATTAATGTTACAGGTCTCAATTTTCAGTTTTAATTGTGCCTTGCCCTACTTGCAAGTTTACCCTCATGTTTTCGCAGTGTGCAACCGCAGCTCTAGTAACTGTAACATACCAGTTGAAAAGCAGTTACAGAAAGACGACCCTGATGCCTATTAATTAGATAATTACTATTCCTTTCCCTCCCCCCAAAAAAAGTCTCAAATGGGATTAACACCCTTCCAGGAGTCAGAAACCTCTTATGCCACTGAGATTTCTGTTTCACTCTTACCTATTTAGTCACTAATTACATTTTAATCACTAAAATTATCTTCAGAAACAAAAATATAGCTTTATTCAGAGAAACATGGATGTTCTGGAAAGCTCATTCCTTTATAACTGCTGTACCTAGAACCTCTCCATGAGAGAGATTTTCCCCTGGTATTTACACTGATTATGATGGCATTGAAAGAAGATGCAAGTGATGTAAAATTTTTCCCCCAATACTCTTTTGTTTGAGCAACTCATATGCAGGCCAAGAAAATTTAAAATAATCATCTTCCTTCGGAGTTTGCACTACCCCTTCCTTTGGGGAACACAGCAATTGCAGAACAGTGGCAGCAACAGAAGAAGTCAAAGCACATAACCGAGGTATTGCACCACAGGGACTGTGCTGCTGCCCCCAAAGGAAGGTGCTGATACCTGCACAGACCTGTGTTCATGCAGCCCATGTTTTGAGTCAATTCTTCCTTTATTACCATACTTATAAGTGTATTCAGGAACTTGCTTGGAAAGCCATTTTAACACTTGCAATAAGAAATTCAAAGTCATTTTAACATAGGCACAGAGGAGCAAAGAAGTTTCTGCTCAGCTGCTGCGGTGGCCTTTCTGAGAAAAGTGGAAGGACATAAGTTATAGTCTAAGCACATAAAGCTAGACTATAAAGACATAAGCTATAGTCTAAGCACAGATACTTTCATGGCCCGTACTTCGTTTGCCACAAGCTTGGCTATCCCTTATGCAAATTAGCTCCTTACAGCAAAGTTAGAAAGCATCCACTCACTACATGGTGTTAAGGGAACTTTTTGACATTCCTTGCTGAAGAAATGTTTATCATCTTTTTTTTTTTCCACTATTGTATACATTAAACAAGGTAAGAAAATAACATAAAGACAATAAAAATAGCTAGATTAAAAGTTTTTTGGGAAAATGCGTCATTACGGAGACTGACATACTTCAGAATGGTTAGTTTAGTAATATAATGTAGCATTCACACACAGCTAGTGTAGATACTAAATATGATGTAAGGTTGAAGCAATTATTATTATTATTATTTATCCATAACTGGAAAAATCCTCAACCTGCTTGAGGCTTTGGGCAACTTGATCTAGTGGAGGGTGTCCCTGCCCATGGCAAGGTGGGTTGGAACGAGATGATCTTTGAACCATTCGGTGGTTCTATGATACCTTTAACATCCAGTTTTGCAACAGTTCTTTAAATAGATGGGGGGAAGGGGGGTGGAACACAAGGATAAGACACACAACAGACAGACATTTGCGCAGACAAGAAAAGAAGGGAGGAAGGAAAAAATATCAGTAAAGCTAGGAGAGAGACGGTTTGGGGGGGGGAGGAAAAAACAACACACCACAAAAAGCCTACTTTTTTAGCAGCACTGAACTGTTACATACTTATAACAGAAGTGTGGATAATGTATTTTCATGGGTTTATGACAAACAAGAGCCCTAGCTGAATGAAATCAGAGTCATTCTCAGATAGAGGCCAAGACTTTATTTCATACGTATTTTATTTTACATTCGAGAGAGAAAAAGATACTGTTTCATGCATTCTGATATCAGTTTTGCCATTGACCTTTCTTTATTGCTTAGGTCTCCAGCTCCTGGAGTCACACAGACTCCAGTAATGAACAACTGCCAACACCAGTGGGTGACCTTGGCTGCAACCAACTGAGCTGCCACAGACCAAACTGGAGTGCTGGAGGTGAGGGTCCCCGGACTGGAACCTCTGGTGGGTGCAGCCTGGCCCCCAGAAGGGAGACAGACACTATCCCAGACAGGCACACTTGGGATACGGTCCTTGGGACATCAGACAGAACTGAGTTGTTCCATCTAGCAACTTCTATTTCAAGCATATTTACCGCTGTAATTATCCTCATACAGCTTGGGCCCAATGTAGTGGGGGGCGATTCCAAGACGACAGTGCTTCACGCCACTCTTCAGTGAGGCTGCGCTGTTTACCCACAGTAAAACCTTCCAGCTTTAGAGCGATTCGAATGGTTCCGCTTTTGCTATAGTTCAACTCCACTCAACACACAAGTGCAAGAAGGCAAAAATATGCCAACTGCATGCATAAATCACTATTTCCCCTCACGTTCTGTCCTGCTGTGGTCTCCAGCTTAACTACTCCCTTGAGCCTAGAACATAAACATTCCTCTCCCGAGTCCAGATCCACGTGCGAATGTTATTTATAAGGCACTGCAAGTAATAACTACTGGAGATAGCACTTTTTCTATGCAGATTGACTTTCCAATGTATTTAAGTTCCCACTGAGAAACATATATTGTTAGAAAAATTTACTTACCTTGTACAGCTAATTAGAGGTTTATAATTAAACTGGACAAAGCCACAGAAAACACACAATAAGCAGAAAACCTGCCATTGCCAGAAGCAAAGATGACTTAAGTCCTTTTTCCTGTCTAAAGCCTGTGGCTGGTAATTAAAGTGTGATATTTGAACACAAACACCAGTTTAGCTTTTTTAATGATTCCTATTCACGAGTCCTACTGAGAACAGCAATACTGCATGGAAACTTCCATTTTTTTCCCCTGCAAATATGCCAGGAGGGGAAAAACAAAAAAAAAAACCCACACACAAAAAAACCCCACACACCAAAACACAGAACACCTCCATAAACTATTACTAGATTTCGACAGAGACAAACAAAATTGTGATGGGAATTTCATACTTTACAAATATCTTACAAGAAAAAGCAATGTGGATGAGGGCGGGGGGAAGGGGGCACAGAATTGTTTCAATAACCTACAGTCAGCTCATAATACAATACCCTGAATGAACCATTTCTTTTTCTGGGGAAGCTGACAGAAGAAACTAGCAGGCTAGATAACATCAGAATTAATGAACCATGAATGGACACATAACTGCTAAGCAAATGGGACTATTATAACATCCTGGGAGGCTTGGCCCGTCCCAGTTCTGCTACATGCCCTTTCGCACCTTGCCGCATGACGACTGGCCCTCTGGGCATGGCTGGCTGAAGAAAAACAAATCATCAATGCAGTGACAACGCCTCGAACCTTGCATCAAAAAAATAAATGCTAACCCCTCTGCAGACACGGCTCTGCAAGTACTTTTCCCTTTGTTTTCCTTGCTTCTGTATTTCCCTACTCCAAAAGAGACCCTCATTATTTTTCAGTTTGCACACTTGAGATTTTTTTAGGTAAGAAAACAATGAGTAAATTATAGTCTGTTAATCTCACCTAATTACAAACAGCAATCAAATTTTGACAGGTTAGCAGAAGTATCTCAGAACATTATTTCTGATGCGTGCATACTTTAGGCAAGCACACAGCACAGCTAACACAGATTTACAAGGGCGAGAAGTTGTCACAGAAACTATCCAAGGAAATAAAGTTATCCAGAATACTCTTAGAAAAAAAGAATACATTGACATTCTATCCAATCACATATTTTCTAAGCTGTGCATGTGTATCCATGTGTGTACGTACTCCTGGGCTGACTAATTTACATTATAGGTAACACATGCAATGACTTCACCTGTATTCTCAATCAGAATGGCCACTATTGGCACCAATCCTTCAGTTCCCTGAGCATTTCTTGATTCTCTATTGACTATTCTGTGAACCTTCATGAAAAGTAAATGTATTAGTATCTATATATAACATCAAAACGTTACTTCAACAAAACATTGCCTTGGCAGATTTAGTCACTCAAAAATTATACAACTCCAGAATTAAGATTCCCTATGCGGTTTTAATTTGCCATCCTTATGCACACGCTTTATGGGTAATAAATTATCCCTCCATCAAAGCAGCCCATGCAGTCTCCCAGAGTCAACTAAAAGAAAAAAGTCTTATTTCATCATCCTTTTTATGCACAGATTGGACTTGCACATATAGCCTGCAGATACTGCAATCACATGATGGGCACTTTTCTGGCCGTGGTACAGAGAATGAACCTCTCTCCAATCCTGTAATTAGATGTTGCAGAAAGGGACATGCCCTACTGCATGGGATGGCTGTGCTGGGTTCACAGGGGAGGTATGTGCCTGCTGTGGGCAGGAGGAGAAAGCATACACAGTGTCCACAGGGAAGAGAGTGGCAGGGACAAAGGTTTAAGACACCAGAACAGCTTCTCTACTCCTGAAATCCACTCTCTGCCATCACCCTGGAGGGCCTCTGGAGGAGAAAAACTGCTGGACAGACCAGCAGATTTATTCCAGGGGCCATGTCCATCCTACAGTTGGATACCTCTGCAATGTGATACCATCTTCAAGATGGTTTATTTTGCTCTCCTGCGGGTATATTAAGCTCTTGCCCATACGGGTTCCATCCTGTTTTGTTGTAGTAGATTAGACGTAAGGAGTGAATGGAAAAGGCATAGGTTACGTAGAGGCAAAACCCTCTAGTATAAGTAAAGAGAGGTTTTAATCATCTGCAGCATCACAGATGGGCATCAGATACTAAGAGTATCTCAAAATGTTGTCAAATTAAAAAAAAAGTTTAATTTGGTTTTAGTCCAGCTACAGCTTTACTGCTCAAGGTTGCAAAATACATTAAGCAGAAGAGACATAAACCCAGATTAGGATTTTTAAGAGAGACTTCAAAATTATTGTTGGTACAGATGAAATTAAAAAAAAAATAATAAAAGTCGTCTTCTCCTGCTCTTTTGGAAAGCTATGAGCCAAGCAAAATGACCCCAGACCCAAAATCAAAGCTTTGATTTCATGGGAATTCCAATACTCGTGTACTCATTTCCTTCACAGGTTAGAAGAAATCATCACCATGACAACTTTTCATGGCCAAAAAACTTCTGGAAATTTTGACTGGAAAATAGTGAAATATTTCCTTCCAACAGGTGAGGAAAGTAAAGAAGAAAAAAAAAGCCAAAGGAGGAGTGTTTCAGTATTCAAAAGCCAGCATATTACCTCAACATCAGCATCTCAGAAGCTTATGAAAGCCACACCCCATATTTCAGCCAAATTTCCTTGCTTGCTTTTGTTTACTGAGCAGGTTATGGAGGCACAATAAGCCTCTAGTAAGAGCTAGTGAGCATGTTCAACATATTTGTCCCAGTTTTAATTTAGTTAAATATTCCCACTAGAAGCACTGCCTAATTAGAACATCCATTATAAGTTCATAATGATAATGGGAAAAAAAACCTACTCTAGAACTCAATTAAATTATTTCTGTTAATAATTGGTGAAAAGCTGTAAAAGGCACTCTTAAATACATACTTAAAAAATCCACGCAAGGTCACTGCCTCATAAACAGTACACACAAACTACAGGTTTAGCCTTTCTTCTGTGAAGGGATGTAGGAGCTTGAAATACCTGCTAGATAAAGCAATTTGCTGTGAACTTTGACATGCGAGTATGAAGTATTCTAGTCTGGTTTTACTAACAATTACAAGCGCTTTTGCTGCAAATGTGGAACAGTTTGCTTTGCCATTTGCATAGCATCCTGCCTTTTGTCACCCCAACATGATTGATTATCATTGCCTGGTCTCAGTCAAGAGGCAGCAATAAACTTCATTTATTAAATCTGTTTATAGTCCTGTCAATTTATGGGTTGATAAAATAAAGGTGGGCGGATAGTGACCCTTAACACTTGAAAGGCGTTCACAAGCCAGGGAAAAGTGCTGTTTCCAAGCAAAGCAAAGAACTAAGAAGTCAGAGAAGAGTAGGAGATGGAACCTGATCTGTCAGAGCAGCATCCACATATCCAGAGAGACATATGGAACTGAATGGGAGAAGTTGAAGGCTATGCAGCCTTTTTAGGAGAGAATGTGAATATTCACAGTCCCAGGGGCCTTTAAGAAAAAGCCTCTAGAGGAAAGCTAATATGCTTCAGCTCAAATCAATGTAACTGGAAACTAAGCACGCAGGCAGACCACGTACCTGCCACCCAGATATACGTGCAGATGATTGCAAGTTTGAGCTTTTATATTTGACCTTGTCGTGACCAGATTATATTTTGTTTTCCCCTCACTTGCCTTCTCTAAGCATCAGTAACAACGCTGATTATTTCTGATATAGCAACTATGATTTTATTGGGACTTTACCATATCAAGGAGCACCAAGGCACGCTTCCACATCCAAAGGCATAATGAACACAGCCCTGTACTACTCACTCTCAACAGAAAACTCCATAGGGAAGATGACATACACGATGTCCATGGAGTCTTGAAAGCTAGTGTTAAGGGGTCATGAGGACTAAATTTCTCTCACTGATGGGCTATAATGGGACTCTGGCCAGGGGTCCAAGCTCCTGGTAGCGCAAAGGGAGTTTCCTCACTGCAATATACTATTACGGATCTATTTTGTACAATGTTAGACACCACGCCAAAGATCCACTGTGGACTGTGCACTACATACCACACACAAGTGCCTGACACACAGGCAATACTCAAAATACTAGACCACACAAAAATGAACCATATGTACTCTGCTCCCAAAGCTTATACAAATTTTTGGAGGCTGGGGTTGTTTTTGTTTGGGTTTTTTTTGTTTTGTTGGGGTTTTTTCCATTTGGGTTTTGGTGTGGTTTTTTTTTGTTTTGTTTTTTGTTGTTGTTGTTGGTTTGTTTTTGGGTTTTTTTCACTGTTTCTTTCTTTCTGAGATTGCTGACATGTAGTTTCCCCACAGACAGTTCTGCAAGAGTCGGGTACATTTCCATGTGGCTCCTGCATCACTTGATGGTTAAACATGTTCTAACAAGGAAATCCTATTGCTGTAGCCTGCAGTCCATGAAGAACCTAGCTCAATCATGTGATTCACTGTTCATTTACTACCATCATTGTGGATGGGGGAGGCAGGGGAGGGGGAATCTATAAAGTTGGCAAATCTAATGCACAAGTTAAGAAAACAAAATATCAAACTCTGCTATATATGTTTTACCTTGTAATTTTTCAGTTTGTGGTACCTTGAGTTACTATTTACGTATTTCTGTCAGAGTTTTGTGTAGACCCATAAAGAGCAAGAAAATCACTTCATTGCATGCATTTGAGATGAAAGTATTATATTTTAGCAGGATCAGGATTTTACTTTTGACTTTCAAAAGGTTTTTCCCTGAGATCATATTTTGTTCACATTTAAAGGTCAGAACTTACATTGATGCATACATTGGATACTTTCTATACTGAAAAAACAACCCCTGTTATGTAAAACCACAGAAAATATATTTCAGTTACTGAAAGAACACATACATACATATAGGAAACATAATTTCTGCTTTTAGTATAACACTAGATAACCTTTAACATGCTTTTAATCCAAGAATGCACTACAGTAAGTTCTAACCACTTTAGTGAAGGTTATTTCTGCTTATTTTATTTCCGTGTTCTTTGCCCCATGACTGAGACCTGTTTGCTTTTTTGGGGGGGGAGAATGAATGTGGGCATTTATCTTGCATACTTATATTTTCCTGCATATTCGTAAATGGCATCCAGGTTTTTGCCATTTACTGTCTTTTCTGGAGACTGACAGGAGTTAATGCATATCTTAAAATTAAGAAGTATTTTTAAAGCATAATTATCCTTTTAAATCATCTTCTAAAAATCACATTTGTATTTTTTGTTCTGTACCTCTCTCAGTCACATTTATAAAAATACTGTTAAAATGTAAACACAGAAGAAAGAGAATGTATTCAACTTAAGAAAATAAACTGTTTTCTCCTCAAGTCAAAAAAAAAAAGTCATCAGCTACTGCAGTCACCTCCATGACTTATACCAGAAAAATATAAACCAGGGCATTTCATATTTCTTTGGGAGCTGAGTCAGGCCTTGTGAAGTCAATTGTTGCCATAGCAACGTATGAATCACGGAGAAGATAACATGTCTGAATGCAGAAAATTAATTTACCTAAGATCATCCAATTGCTCTTTGATAGGATGTATATGCTTACTTGGAAGGGCAAAAATTATCACATTTTAATTACTATGCATCAGTTGCAATATTGTTGAAAAAAGCCCTGTATAAAATAATTGAGGCTAAAAGGAATATTATTCAATGCACAGTACCCTTGCACTTAGGGTGGTTTGATTTTTATTTCATCACCTTCCAATAACAGCGCAGTGAAAAGTGTAACACCTTTTTACATATTCTCTTTCTCTCTCTGCCATCAAGATACAAAATTAGATCCGTATGTTAGGAATTTAAATAAGTCTACACCATGGCACACTGCAATAAACCTAATTACTGTGCAATGGTTTCGAAGCTTAACCATGGCTGTAAAGAAAAAAAAAATTCAGATGCAAGAAATCCTTATTTCCATGGATTTTTAATTCAAAATGAAAAGTTACTGTGCCCTGAAATCAAAGATATCTGCTAATAATTGTTAAAACCTTTAAAAATATACAAAATGGGAGACAGGAAAGTAAGAATTAATATATTTGTATTTTTCAAAATCTGCTTAAAATTAAATCATATTGTCCCAAGTTGGAATCAATATGTTCAGCGTATGAAATATCCACTGCAGTGAGAACATAATCCCAAACTTCCATCCTAATCATCTAACAGCTTTGAAATCACCTTTCTTCTGCTGAAGGCAGTACTTAAAAGTTTTCAACCCATGCAGACACAGTGCAAAAATACAGCTTCAGACACTGTACCCTCCACCCATTTGCAGTCTGGTAGCTGGGTCACACACAGCCTGCTATGTCACCTGAATAAGACCCTTGTCACCAATCTCACGCAAGAAAAAAAAGCGTGCGGGAAGAACAGAAACAGCACTCGTCAGTGAGAAAAGCTAAGCCATGAAATGAGATGCAGGTCACAACAAACAAGTCTCATCTGTAAGCAGATTAGCCATAGGAAGAAGAGCAAATCAAGTGCAGGACTGCTGCATGAAGGAGAGTAAAAACATCAGCAAATTACATTGCAACATCCAAAGAACGTAAAACCCCATTTATGTCAGTCTCCATTAACAAGACTGAGTTGCTAGAGCAATTAATACCACCAGGAAAAACATAAAACGCCCTACAAGGCAGCCAGAGGAAGCTACCAGAAATTACTGGTGACATTTCTTTGTACCAGCTGGGCTTCATAAACTTCATCTGAGTCCTTAAGAAAAGCTTGAATAAATCTCAGAATAGTTGAAGTTTGTTATAAAAACATATGAGCTACTGGTAAGTGAAAATCAGCTTCTATTTTATAAAAGCAGAGACAGGGAGCAATGGGAGTTGCAGATCAGCCACCTTAATTATATTATGGAAAAGCAAAAACACAGCAGAAGGTAGAAGCAGCTACCACAGAAGCTGCATCTAAGCGCTGGGCGGGAAGCTGCAGGGACGGGTACCAGGTAGGACTCTCATGGGAATCAGCTATGCAGGCGTTTTTTCTTTAGTAAAGGCAGCCTTAATGATTCTATGATTCTATGTGTGACTTGTAGCAAATCACACACTGAAAAGGAGTGATGTTACACCTGACAGGGGCAGGCGATACCCCAAGACAGCAATGGGAGTATTGTGGGAAATGGACTAGAGTGGCCGGCTGTGCTCGCCAGCTCTCACGTGGCCTTAGCTGGAGAACTGCATCCTCACGGTGAGAATCTTTCCCAACTGTTTCCTCTTATGCCCCTTGCCTCTTGTTCTCCCACCATGCTGCAAAGAGCCTGGCTGTACCTCGCCGTCACTTCCCACAGATGCCGGGGGCTGTCGTTGCCCCCTCAGAGCCATCCCTTCCTCAGGCTGAAGAAGCTCCAGCCCCCCAGCCTCTCCTCCCAGGGCAACCACCGGCCCAACGTCCTCGGTCCCGTTGACTGACCTTCTTCTGGGATGGCCAAAACCGGATGCAAACCAAGTGAGCAGAAGTGGGATAATCACTTCCCCTGATCTACTGGCTGTTTTCCTAATACCCCCATCTCCAAACTGGGAGAGAAGGAGAAGCAAAGGGCAGGAAGAAGAGGAGCAGAATGTATATATACTTGCACGAGGAAATCTGAGTGCCTGCTTCTCTCACCACCATGGCACAGGGATGCAGAAATCATTGCCCTTGGTGAACTCAGGAACCAATTTTCACTTTTGCGAAGGAGGAGAATAGGACTTCAAACATCACCACCTCACAAAAAGAAGAGTCACCCAAATCAAACCTAACCCTTCCCTCCTAAGACCACCCAGACTGGTGCTTGGTGCTCTGAACACAGCTCTAGGACCTCAAGGGCCTGCAGCGAGGCAAACTTCTGGGAACAGCAAACATAGCAGAGCAAGCAAGGGCATAACTCAGTCCTTCCATCGCCACAGGCCACGCACACCAAAGCTGCAGCTGCCTGCTGCAAGTAGCTAACGAACATGCCAGTAATGATGCTCAGGATACATACTCTCGTATTTGGGGAGGAGGGCTGAGGGGGAAGAGGAAACACTAGTTAGAATTCAGTATGACTTGGTGCTGTGCTTCCCAGATGCATCTCTTCATGTGGAAAATTAGCACAGTGCCCAACACAAAGATAGATTTTACTGCTTTGTCCCTGTGGTCAGCCGCAGAGATTCATCGACACAAACATGCAATACAAATGCGCGTGAGAACTGGAGGTGCTTTAGGGTCCCCTGGGTAAAATAACTGCAAAGATAATGAAAGCGCCGAAGGCAGAGGATTCACACTGACCAGCAAGGAAGGAATAGTTCCTATTTTGCCACCATTTAGGGGAGTTTAGGGGATGCTGTGGAAAAATATTTTGCACTGAAGAGAAACCTATTGCAGCAATGGCATAATATGCCTGTGACCAATCAGAAAGTAAAATAAACCACAGGCTAGTGTGTCAATAGGCTGAATCAATACCTTCACCTCACACATATGGGTTCCCCCCTGCTTCTCTGAACATTTCAGAGACCACATGGCATTGCCTGCCTGTGACCACCAGTCAGAACACACAAAATGCAAGAAAAGTCAGCAGTATCATGACCAAGTTCTGTCTGGTAGCAATAAATAAGAAAGAACAAATCGATAAATTGAAAAAAAAAGTTCAAATACTACAAAACTTATTTTAGTTATATCTGCCACGCTGTATAAAAATGTGAATGTCCTTTTGTGCAAAGGATGTACATAGCAAGACAAACCACAAATGCAGAAGATGGCCTGCATCCTACAGGTTTACTGCAAGAAAAAGGTAGCTCAACAGTGATTGTCAACAACCACAACATAAGAGAGTTCAGATGCAGGATAAATGTAAACCCAAAAGACAATAAGTCTTCATTTCCACATGCCAGTCTGAAAATGGTAGCAGCAAATTAAGGTGTTTGCGTGACATTTTGAAGTTTCATCAAAACACTCATGTCAGACATGAAGATGTCTCTCCGGCAGCCTTAAACTTTTAAAATTACTGGACAGTTAGAGAAAACAAATTTCTTTAAGCTGCAGGAAGGTATACTGTTTAACAGAAGAGCACTTTCAACTAGGAAAGATGGAGGCCGTGAATCTTTATATTTGTATTTTATAATCTTGTTGCAATGTTTATTACATCCAGTTTCTTCTACCAGAAGCAGGAATAAATTCCACCCAGGCTAAGACTAAAGCCACATCAGTTTCAGATGCCAAGATTACTTCGGGCAGACTATAAAGCATTTTTTTTTTCATATTGTGAGCTCCCTTTGCTGATATAAGCAGTTGTGAAAAGAGTTTCCAAACTACAAAGTTTTGTACCAAAAATCTTTTGCCAAAGTCTGGCATTGACTTTGCTGCATGACAAACCCACTAGGAACACAAGAGGGAAGCCAACAGCCTCCAGCTTAGATTAGAGAGCACTTATCAAGCTTGAGACCTTTCAACAAACTGTTTCTGGCTCTGAAAAATGTTAATTGCTGAACATTTGTTTCATAGAATAGAATCATATAATCATTAAGGTTTGAAGAGACCTCAAGGATCATCTAAGTCCAACTGTCCCCCCACCACCTATTACCCACTAAACCATGTCCCTAAGTACCACATCTAACCTTTCCTTAAACACCCTCAGGGATGGTGACTCCACCACCTTCCTGGGCAACCCGTTCCAGTGCCCGACCACCCTTTCCGAGA
Organism: Psophia crepitans; assembly: GCA_013399095.1. Lineage (NCBI taxonomy): Eukaryota > Metazoa > Chordata > Aves > Gruiformes > Psophiidae > Psophia > Psophia crepitans. Next base: position 43,458 of record VWZZ01003886.1, read on the forward strand.
AGAATTTTCTCCTCATCTCCAACCTGAACCTCGCCTGGCGCAACTTGCAGTCATTTCCCCTTGTCCTGTCACTAGTTATCTGCAAGAAGAGGCCAACCCCCAGCTCACCACAACTCCCTTTCAGGTAGTTGTAGAGGGCAATAAGGTCTGCCCTGAGCCTCCTCTTCTCCAGACTAAACAAGCCCAGTTCCTTCAGCCACTCCTCATAAGACCTGTGCTCCAGATNCTGGCCACACTATTCCTGATACCGGCCAGGATGCCGTTGGCCTTCTTGGCCACCTGGGCACACTGCCGGCTCATGTCCAGGCAAGTGTCAACCAACACCCCCAGGTCCTTTTCCTCCACACAGCTTTCCAGCCACCCCACCTCCAGCCTGTAGCACTGCCTGGGGTTGTTGTGGCCAAAGTGCAGTTCTGGCTACTGCATTACAGAAAGGTACCACCATCCAGTGGTAGGTGCGGTCAGACTCAGGGGAGTCTGTTTTCTTTCCCTTTTCCCCCTCCCCACTGGGGGGAAAACGAGTGGCTGCGTGGTGCTCAGCTGCTGGCTGGGGTAAAACCACAACAATGCTACACATCTGAGGTCAGCAAACATACAAACTTGATATGTGACCTCTGAGCAGCTGAGACTGTTCCTGATAGCCTGCACACAGTGCCATGGGGACACAGATAACACCCCACCCAGGCCCAAGATGAAGGATGTGTATTATGCTGTACTGTGTTGCAGAATATCCAAACTGAAGCTGCTTCAGCTGTGCCTACCAGAGAGCTGCACAGTAATGTGTTGATGTCAGCTCAGGTGCCAGAGCAGCTTTAGCTGACTGACTCAGATATAGAGTTATCTATTTATTTAAATATCTATACAAATATCTAAGGGGCAGATGTTTAGAGGAAGGGGTCAAACTCTTCTCAGTGGTGCCCAGTGACAGAACAAGGGACAACGGGCACAAACTGGAACACAGAAGTTCCATCTGAACATGAGGAAAAACTTTTTCACTGTGAGGGTGACAGAGCACTGGAATAGGCTGCCCAGAGAGGTTGTAGAGTCTCCTTCTCTGTAGATATTTAAAACCCACCTGAATGTGATCCTGTGCAATCAGCTCTAGGTGATCCTGCTGGGGGTGGGGCAGGAGGGGTGTGGACTAGACCATCTCTAGAGGTCCCTTCCAATCCCTACCAATCTGTGAACCTCTGACTCAGTTGAATACCAGAATTCATCATCCAAACCCAACTTCACCATTTTATGCTAGGAAAAAAATGCACCATACATGAACACATGCTATACATTGTACAACTTAACAAAAAAAAGCTTAATACAGTTATCAGAAAGACCAAAGCATTTTGCAGCTACCATGTCTACACAACATGAACACACACAGGGAACTGCAAATTCTGCAAATTCAAAAGCTGGTGTCCCCCTTTCAGTCCTACGGACCTGTCAGCAGTCAATCCACAGCATCTGGAATTCATTCATTATATATATCCTGAGCACCTGGCTAACAAGCTGGATTTAACATTGTTAGATCATTTACACAAAACATTTTCACAATGTCAAGAATAGCTGCTCAAGCTACAGCAGCTTGGTATTCAAAGGCAGGACACATGATGTTCCATCCCTGGCAGTGGTTCAAGGCCAGGTTGGATGGGACTTTGGGCAATCTGGTCTAGCAGGGGCTGTCCCTGCCCGTGACAGGGGAGTTGGAACTAGGTGGTCTTTGAGGTCCCTTCCAACACAAAGCATTCCGTGATTCTATTAAGGTTTTCCCCCCACTCCGCAATTTTACTCCAAATCAGTCAGAATTTGCTAGTCAGAAAATGGAAGTAGTTTCTTTCCTCTTTTTTTTTTTTAAATCTTGTAACAATCTAAAAGATAGCAGTGTTATATCATCACATGGGAAGCAAACACTAATATTTGTTAAACAACCTTATCCCCTCAACCTTTGCTGCCTAAGGTTTATCCGATTGGGTTAGACAACAGTCAAACCTTTCTATAGATTATTATGCTGCTCAAATTTCTGTTCACTAAGAAATCTTTCCCTCATTTCCCTCTACCCTAGGAAAAATATGATATGCAAAATGAAACAAAAATAAGTTGGTTGCAAAACCAAACTTCCATTGAGAAGCCAAAATATCGAACCCAATAATTTTGGTGAATATCTTCTCAGACAACAGGCTGATTTTCTTCAGTTAGACCCTAATAAGAACTAGCTTTTTGCCTCCCTCAGGCCATCCAAGCATCTCTATGCCCATCTTGCTTCATGTCCTGCGAAGTCGCACTGAGGGTACATCCCAACAAAGTGATACTTCAAAGAAAAACAGTATTTTTCAGATCTCTGAAAAGTTATGCACAGCATTGAAATATTCGCTTGACTCCGTATGTAGGGAAAACGATTCCATTGGCAAACTGAATGATAGATCAGTTATATAACATTCCTTCTGGCTTTATTCTTTATAATTAAAATTTCACATTACCATGGCAGAAAACTGTCACACACTACAAGGCATGAGAGATTAAAGTGAAGTTAAGATACCATCGATTACAATACTTGAATGTATGTAGCTTAGCTGGCAAAGAACATAAAGACATCTACGTTATCAATGTACTGTAGGTAATGCATGCCGGTCCATGATCCAAAAAACCAAAAGGTCCTTGGTAGCTGACGTGCCCTGACACAACTCTTTTTTTAGTTAAGGACTCTTGTAAAATTTTCATGGAATCTGATAGAATAGCAAGAACATGTGCATGTATAAAAAAAAATATCATGCATCTCCTCTCAGCTAAACAAGACTTCCAATAAGCAGGCGCCATGGGAAAACATTCTGCTCCTTCATTATCCTCTATCAAAGAAATGTGCAGTTTAGATGAAGGCTTCGAGCATTTCTACCCTCATTTATATCCTTCAGATAAAAGTTAGTAATACATCAAATCAGCAAGGAGGTAGAAACGTAAAGCCTCAACAGCACTACACATGGTGCATAGATTTTTAAAAAGCAAAAGTATTTCAATATTAAGACAGATTATCAACATGTATCTTTTGCAAAACCCACTCGTGACAAATAACTAAATAATTCTTGATACAACATTATGTGTTATCTGAGGTATAGAATGCAAATGCATTAGCAACATATTGACCAAAGCTTTATTTCTACAACTTTTCTCTGAAGTGTAAGGAATGATGAGACATTAACAAGAGCAGTTTAGTATTTTTCCCCTAATATGCCACTACAGTTTAAGACTGCCAGTTTCTAAGGATAAAAGAATACTTTTTTCCTTCTTAATAACATGACTATTTTCCCATTAAATACTCAGCTGCATCCATTTACAATTCTGCATGGGAGTTTCACCCTCTCCCAGTGTTAGACCCTCTTTGTTTAGGTACTTCCATGTTACATCTTGTAATTTAGGAGACTAAATTCTTTATGTAATGAATGGTGAGATGTCAATGGAACAATTCAGAGCATCTGTATTCGATGCAAGAGTCTGATGATACGAAGACCTCCCCGAAGTGCTGAAATTTGAATGATTTATTCAAATAGCTAACAAACAGATTATTTCTATTTAAGGCATTAAATCCCAGAGAAACAAGAAGTTGCTTGAAACAGATTTCAAAAGGATCAAAACCACAGTGTTACAAGCATGGCGCAGCTTTCTGTACTGTTCACTTGTTTTCAATGACAAGAGGCAGTTCTTCCCATTTTTACATTACATCCCTTATGAAGAAAGCCGCTATTACTGAGTAATTAGGCCATGCAGTTCAAGTTGATGAAATGCAGACATCTCTTGGATGGAGTCAGAAAATGGGTCACTTCAGAACTGAAGGGGGAGGAAGAAGGATTTTGAGCCTGGAAAGAGCTGCCCAGGAGAAAGCTGGTGTGGGTTTTTACTCCAAGGCCCAGAGGAGAAACATCACAGTACTCACCACGTCTGCCTCACAGCACAATTGTACTGCATCAACTGCAATGCAACAGGGGAACAAACACCACCGCTTTTCAGTCAACTCTGATAAGAAAGGACATATAACGTTACAGGAAAGAGCAGAGACAGAAGGATGGAGAGAATTCTTTCAGCTGGAAAGGAAAATTAGACAACTCTCCTGTACTGTCTTGAGGACAAAACAAGGAAGTTTCCACCAGAGGCAAACTCACGCAGATGCAGGTTTGGATAACATATACAATTTCCTTTACAAACAACCCCCTACATCCTTGTTCAACTGGAGATATTCTTCACCGTACCAAAAAAAATGTTGTATATATGATTGTAGTAGTTACATAGCGAAAGTCAGAGGTTTGCCACAGCCTTTAACAGTGCAGTCTAAATAGGAGGTGTAACCTCAGTGGAAAGAAAGTGTTAGCAGAGTCGCAAGTAGTATTTATTCTGGACTCATTGTGCAAACTACTAGAAAGACTACGTGTTACAAAATACAGGTAGAATGGCATTGGCTAAGTCTTTCCCAAGCCGATGTCTCTAAAGTCAACATCTTCACTACTGTTTTTCACAAGTGACCAATAGGTAGCAGCCCCTCTTCTAACTAATATCAGACTTTGGTTCTGCCACTGAGTTTTTCTAGCTGTGAGTGCATTCCTGATTGTTAACTTCAATGTTCTATGCCTGAAAACCCTGGCATATATTCGCTTTAATGAAATGCAGAAGTCTAGTATCTCCTGCTTCACCCACAGTATCCCCCCTTGGCCATTTACCCCCACCTACAAGGGCACTTGGCAGCCATTGCTTGCAGCGACATGTGGCAAAAAGTTCCAGCATTAGCTTAGTGTAAGATCTTGATAGCGATCCTCTAGGTAGAGCTTCTCTTTAGTTTATTGAAATTGTATTTAGCACTGAGCATTGCTGCTATTGCAATTGTTCTAGGAGGTGTCAGCCAGAGGAGTATTATTGCTGTCTACAGTATGCCTTACCTCCTCGTAAATATGTCCTTCCTCAGGGGAGACAATGGTACACTTCCAGCTAAACATCTGTGCTGGTGGCTATGCTGGTGTTCCTTCTAACAACTGACAGTAGCTGTGTTGCTCACTGTATTTAACAGCAGTAAAAAAAAAAAAAATAAACATCCAAACAGCAGCCAACAGATAGCTGGCAGTACTTTGACTGTCCTCCTTATTAAAATCCTTGGCAGGTATTTATATTACACTTTAATTGTACAGGGCAAGTCATAAGGCATACCTGTAATTTAAGTCTCCAAATTATTGGCTGTGATTTATGACAAGGGCACTAGCACAGTTTTATTGCGACAAAACTGTCAGCATCAGTGCTCAAGTAAGCCTGATCTCCAAATACCTATCTGCCAGAGTCAAAACATTAGTGACAGGGCAAACAAATCTAACGAGGGGAGGAGGGAGGAGAAAAACCACAACCACACAGAACACACATAAGGAAGATGACATATTTTTGCTTCATCCAACTAGAATAGCAGGATCAGCTTTCCCTACTGCAAAACCAAAAAGCCCAAACATGAGGATCGCCTATATCACATGGCTTGCACCACCGGGCTAGTGACAGGCCACGCACACCTCCACCCCTGCAGGCTCGTTTCCTTGCAGCAGTTTCTTTGTGGTCCTTCAGATGCGGCTACGAAGAATCTGTCTTCAGGAAGATCTTCTGTCCCTAGAATAACCTGCACAACGACATACCCACACAATTTCTGCTCTCTCCCTTTACACAGAGATTTTTAAAACATCCAAGACAAATGCCTAACCTACTGTCAGCAGAGGGAGAAGCTCAAGAATATTTTATTGCACAGGTTCAGGACACACAGAAGAGTTTTTCTAGGATTTTAGATTCTTCTGGAAAACAACAGCCTTCACTAATTCCTGTAAGGAAAGATCATTCAAGTTATCATGGAACTGTAGTATGTAGCACATATATACGCTACTTCCCAATTATTTGGGCTCTGGCTGCTGTTTACTTTTGGACTAGAAAAAAAAAAAAGAATAAGATTTCACTGTTATGACTTTTTCTTCCCTATGAGAAGTTTACATACCTACCAAGAGACAAGTTCAATCGCAATGCTTGTGAGATGCCACAGATTGTCAGTCTTAAAGAACACCTCTCAGTGACCAAAGAGCAACATGGACAACAGCAAGGGCATCGCCCACAGGGGCTTCTCCTTGCCATTTTACAAGGTTTATCGTCAAGGAGAAGGTAGTGCTTAATGCCCTGATTCCACAGCTACCCAGGAACACAAGATAGCCGTAAAGGGAGAAGAGTATTCTTGGAGCCAGAGGTGCAAGCAGATAGAAAACCCAGGTGCCTGCCACCCAGGAGCCAAGCAGGCCAACACAACTGAATTACAATAGCAGCTCAGAACAATTTAATATCCACTATTTTGACAACAATTCCAATTCCACAGTTTTCCAGCATCTCCTTTATTCCCCTCATCAGCCTACTAGCTATGTTTTCACTTGCCCACATTTTTCACCAGTAAGAAACACACTTGTGTGAATCAAAGCCATTCTTGTTCACTAAAACACTGAAGCAATACATGAAGTCAGTGTTAGCACTGCTCCATAATCCCAATCTATATTTAGCAAAGCTAAATTTTTGGTATTGGTTCAAATATGTACAGTATCGAGCAAAATAAAGAACAAATTACATCCCCAATGCCATTATCACAGTGACAGGATAATATAAAACACAGCAACAGCCTCTCATTGATCAGCTAATCAGACATCCTTCTAGCTGTTCAGTTTTACCATAAGCAAACTACAGTACAGCCAAACCATTAAATCTTTTCTTTGTTAATAATTCTTTATTACTATATCTCTACAATTTTACAGATAACAGTAATATTTCAGTCTTGTTCTAAAGAACCAGATTGTACTGTTTATGAGGGTTAATTTTAGGCTGGGCTGTCAGGTGGCCATTGGCACATCCATCTTTATCCCTAGCAGTATATTCTGAGGCAGATAACATCCACCATTGTTATCAGGAATGAGAATACTTTTAATTGTTTTTCCACCAAAGCACAAGGAGAAAACATGAGGGACAAAAAGTCAGAGCGCTCAATCATCTTTCGGCTCTGGTCAGAATCAATAAGCAGCTGTGAATGCCCACTATGCTGTGAAAGTGCCATCTTCCACAACGCAGCCTCAGAAAAGAAAAAAAACAAACATGGAGAAAGAAAATACTAATCACTCTAAATCAATAGAGTAATGGAATTTTCTTCCATTGGAAATAACAAGAAGGGCACTTTATTTAATCATAATTTGCCACAGTCCAGACTCACTTTCTACCAATTTATATGCACATATACAGAGAAAGAGCAGCTGTCCCCACCAGTACAACATACTCATTCATCTTACAATTTTAATTTATTTCTTTTATTTTTAATTTTTGGTATTTTTTGTTGGGTTCTTTTAGTAAATATAACTTTCTCTTCTCTCAAGGATACTTTCAAAGACACACCCAAGGCATTTTGGGAGATACCTAGCTCTCACTGTGTCGTGGTTTTATCACAATAAGTTCAATCTACTACATTTCAATCAAATCTGTCATTACCTTGAATTTGTCAAGTCCCACATTGGGGACCAAAAAGGACTGTTGCGATTTTACCCCAGTAGTTTTACCCCAGCCATGCAGTCGCTCGCTCACTCCACCCCATTGGCATTGGAGAGAGAATCGGAAGAGTGAAAGTGAGAAAACTCGTGGGTTCAGATACAGACAGTTTAATAAGTGAAGCAAAAGCCGCGTGCACAAGCAAAGCAAAACAAGGAATTCATTCCCCACTGCCCATGGCAGGCAGGGTTCAGCCATCCCCAGGACAGCAGGGCTCTGTCATGTGTAATGGTTACTTGGGAAGATAAGCACCATTGCTCCGAATGCCACCACTGCCCCCCCTTCCTCTTCCTCCCACGCCCCTTATGAACCAAGCATGACGCCATATGATATGGACTATCCCTTTGGTCAGTTGGGGTCAGCTGCCCTGTCTGTCCCCTCCCACCTCCCCGCACACCCCCAGCCATCCCGTCGGCGGGGCGGTGCGAGAAGCAGCAAAGGCCTTGGCTCTGTGTGAGCATCGCTCAGCAACAGCAAAACCATCTCTGCACTATCAGCGCTGCTTCCAGCACAAACCCAAAACACAGCCCCACATCAGCTGCTATGAAGAAGGTTAACTCACTCAGCTGAAACCAGGACACACTGCTATATCACGTTCTTCTCATACAAAAAAGTTCAAACTTGGGGTTGTCCACTTCATAGAATGGTTTGGGATGGAAGGGACCACAAGGATCATCTAGTTCCAAAAGCTGGATTGTAACAATAACTAGTTCTGTACAAAAAATCAGATGCTTTTAGAAAACTCTTTTTTTAGCATTCTGTGCACTTGGGGACAAAGGAAAACAAAGAGGATAGGGAATCAGAGCAAGGGCTAAAGAAACATTCTACAAGTACCCTTACAGTCAGCATTAGTGGTATTGACCAGAGAAAAAAAATCAGATACCTACTCCCTGTCTGCTCCAAGTACAGGAGCATCATAAAGAACTGAGAGATCACAAAGGAAGTTCTACAGCCAGAAACACTAATGTAACACTTTCTTGGTGCTTTTAAAGGCTTTTAAAATGCAAGAACTCTGTGCCTTTATGTACTGTGACAGAGGGACACTGCTTTTAGCCAAATGAAACTGTATCTGCTGAAGCGACCCACTCACAGGGATGCAGGCGTTTGATATGACTGGCTTAGGCTAACCTGGCTGAGCTTCAGGTCTTCTGTTGCTTAGCAAAATCCAATGCATTAGTAAGTCAACATCTTTGTAGCCAAACCTCTGCTGAAAACGAAGGAGCAATGCTCTCTGCTTTACTGGTAGACTACAAATGAGATCAAGTATCAAGGCTGTCTAAAACTGCAAAAAATTTTTTTTTTTTTCCAAATCAGTACCATTTAATTCCTGCTTCCTCTGTTAGAGGTCTGCAGCCAACTTTCTCTATACAGCCATGGAGAAGTGACACCCAGGAGGCCACTGAGGTGCCAGTGATGGTACTGACACAGAGCCCTCCGCCACCACCTCCCTCCATCAGGCCTTGCTCTCTGGAGCAGAGGCCCACATGGTGTGGTGGCCCTGAGCTGCATGCATGTCTGCCTGTGCAGACAGAGGCTGGCGGGCAGGGAGCATCGTGGGGCCACCACAGAGTAAGGCAGCAGATAACTAGATAACTGCAACCCTAGCTCAGTCACACCTCACCTAAAATAAGCCCCTACTTCTACAATTAAATCCAGTTTTCCATAAAGCCCAGTGAATGGAGGTCCCTCCAGGGAACACAGAAAGGACAAGGCCTGAAGTTCTCAGCCATTGTCACCAACGCCACGATGACATTGCAAGCATCAGCAGGCACTTCCTCATATTACAAAACAGAAGCAGCCAGGCTGATCTGCTCACTTTATTTGCCACTTGTTTACAATCAGCTTGTATTAAATCAGAATAAACGACCTACTACGTTATTCTTCTTGAACAGCCCACCAAGTTCTCCCAAAGATGAGGAGCTTCCTGAACACCTGGCACTATGAGGTGTTCAGCTCCCTAGCCACGCCATAATTTGCATAATTTAAGAACTACTGTGTAGGTCAACAACATACAGAACCACAATTTAGAAGTCCTCAATAGCCAGCAACACACTCATGAACACTTTCCCTTGTGATGCATCGCATCAGTGCTGTCGGAAAAAAAAATAGCAGCCACAAATGGTTTTGCAGGAGATGCATTTTTGCAAGAATAACAAAACAGAAGTCTTTGGAGAAGAGACAGGAAAGAAAAGAAGTGTGATTCTGTGAAAAAATGAAACAGAAAAACCTATTACCACCAACAAAAAAAAAAAGAAAGAAGGGTTAGAAGGAACATGGAGGAGATGGGGTAGACACCTGTCCACCTGTATTTTCTGACCATTCTTTTTAAATCACCTGTTCCCTACCTCTGAGTTAAGCTCAACTCCCTTCCTTTTAATATTCTTACTGGTTCTGCTTGACAGAACACAGCTATCTAGCAGTGCTCCATGCACCAGCCCAACAAGGCCATGTGAGAGCAAGTTGAATTTCTTGCCTACTCCCCCAGCCTCATCAGGCTGTCTCTGGCAGCCCAGCAAACAGAGATCATCTCTCTGCCAAAGCAAGATACTCCACTGCTGTGAGACCCATTCTCAGCTGCAGAAAGAACACCCTGCCTGCCCTTATTCTGGCCAGTATATCTTTTAAAGCTCAATTGCTCTTAGACCAGCTCAGGATGTAATAGTCTGAGTCAAATGGATTGACAAGTGCAGTATCAGAATTGCTTGCCCATCTTGAGTTTCACTTAGTGAACACCACCATGTGAAGTGCAGGAAAACACACATCTGTCAGCAGACTATGACTTCTCTCGTCTAGATGATTTCTCTTTTGTCCTCCTCAGGGCTTTCTCCAGGGAAAAGAGCATGGAAAATGAAAAGTAACTATACACATAAGTTAAGTGTTCTGGCTTAAAGGTTTTCCTTGTCTATTTTCTGATAGCCACTTCAGAATGTAGAGTAAAAGCTGCTGAGGAGGATTCATAAAAATACAGTCATCTTAAGCACTATGTACTTGGAAAGTGCATTTTTCAAATATAGACAACCCAACAGTTCCTAACACACACACAAATTGTGTATTAATTGCTTAAGCCTTAATCATCAGATACAGGCTTGCTTCTGTTGCACTAGGAGCTTTCTTACCAAATGAAAACTGTCAGTACTTATTAAATCATGTCTAGAATGCTCTTTTAGTATCTGTATTGTTTTTGTGATCTCACTCTCAAAGCCTGACAAATCTGTGGAAAATGAACTTGGATACCTCCAACAGGCAGTAGGTTTAATTGAATGTTACAAGGAGGAGCCATAATCCCACATGAACAGAGCCACACCATCTCCCGCTTGTTTTGAATGCTTGCTAGCAGTCTCTTAACTGAGAAGCACGTAAATGCCAGCACACGTTCAGAAATAGTGTCATGCATCCACCACAGTACTCTGAGACTATAGTGAGCTTCAATATTTGCGTTGGAATAGCACACAGTTCTAATTTAGCTGGTCCCATAACCTTTTCAGATAGGTTACTTAATTCTCTTAGATCAATGATTCACAGCTTTTCCACAGAGTCATTTTATTACCAAAAAAAAAGAGAAAAAATGCTTTGAGATTAGGACTATGTCTCTTGCTTTCTCTGTCAGGCAATAAGCCTACATGATTGCGTAAGCAAAGAGACAATTCTTTCCTAGTTCCCATTCAATCAGAAAGTAGACCTACCTGGAGCACACTCATTGTGAATCTGTCACATATATATCTTCCTTGAAGCAGGTTTACAGAACAATAGTAAAAGTAACTGTGTCAAAAAATAACCTTCCTTGATAAATACTAGCAATAAATATCAGTAATCCATTTTTTCCCCCACACACAACACACACATCCTCAAGTTATGCTGAATTTAGTATTTCACTCCAGAATCAATTAATTGCATTGAGGACTTAAGCTGAGCTTCAGCAACAACATTATTCATTAAAAAATCATGACAACCACTCTACAATATTTGGAAACAGCAAGCTAGATACTAGACGCTACAGATCTTGACACTTCATCTTTGTCTTCAATCTTTTCTCCATCAAGAAAAACATCACGTATGGACAGTAAGGTCCCGGGTAAGCAACATCCCAAATGGCCAGAAATTGTCCTGCAAAATTGCTAACTGCAAGCTTCCATAGTAGTTCACATTCTTCATTATGTGCCAGCCAGTGAGATCACGTGGCTTCATACAAAATGTTAGCTTCCACGTTGGCAATATCTGTTCCCCAGATCTGTACAGGAGATCTTGAAATGATAACTTATATCAGGTCATACTACAGAGGAAAAGTAAAATCCTCAGTTTATCCTAAAAAAACCTTTTCTGTTATCCATGTAGCACACCACTTTACTCACCTGTTTTCACACATCACCTCATTCATCACATGTTCTGTAACAATTAAGTCATTTTTGTTATGATCTTCAGTGCCCTACCTGTTACAGTAAGAAAGTATTTTCCCCTCACAATTGTATTAGACACAATACGCCAAAACCCAGGTTTGCACATTTGTATTCAACATCACTTGAACAAACTCATACCAGAGCCTATAGCAGCTTGACCAATGAAGTACTGAAAGAAGTCATGATCTGGTGTGCTTACTTTAAAATAAGATTACCTACTGTTGTATTATTTACTGCTAAAGTATCTTCTAGAGATTTTTCAAGCAAAACCAAATACTGCTTCTACTACCACACTGCCCAACGGAGGAATCCCGCAGGTGAAACTTCAGCCTTGCTTCTGCGTTAATGCCTTGTGCTTCTACCTGTTAAAATAAGGATGTGATCTAAGCCTGGTTTAGGCAAAGAAAAAATAACCATATTTCCTGGCGAGAAGGGATGTTGGAACCAACAACAAAAAAAAAAGCTGTTAGTGTGCTGGAAGCCAGACTATAGACCTGCCCGACTTCACACGCATCTCAGGGGAACAATGCTGTTAGGAGATGCAGGCTGAAGCGCATTTCTTCATGAAGAAAATATTCTCAGAGTGAGATCATCAGCAGGGGCCAGGCAAGGTTTTCCTGAAAAACGAGACAGGCTGCACTGATCTATTCTAGCTAAAGATCTCACCCCTGACTTTCACCTAGTTCTGAGGAAGTTTACCTGTAGCAGTTTCAAATGGTAGCCAAGATAAAAGAATGGGGGAAAAAAAAAGTTATTTAATCCATTCAGACAAATTGCTTAAAGCATTTCAAAGACGACACGGTTACAATGCGCTTTCAGAGTACAGGATTTATTTCTTCTGCACAACATCTGCGTATATTGCACCACATAGTTTAAAAAAAATCTGTAGAACTGATACTCACTAGAAACCACATATACCCCCAAGATATATTTCTTGTTGGCTAAAAGAATGAGTTCACAAGGGTATACTATACATAAAGCATTCAGCTAGAAGATGTTGAATAAACTTTATCTTCTTCGGTGTCTAAGATTCTTCTCTTGCCTTGACTTAATCACCAGAACCCATGAAGTTTATGCATCTAGTCAGAAACTCGTGGCCCTCTAGCCTATTTGCTACTACAGCCTCAAAACTAAATATTTATGAAATATATTTTTTATAGATTAAGAGTATGGATTAATATCAAAATCATCCACATCTTGTCAAAAGCATTTGACTTTTTTTAAAAAATGAAAAAGTACTTGGAAGCAGGCTTCACAGGCAGGATCAAGGTTTATGAAAATTATTTCCAATCAATCACTTTATCTGCAAGTTAGAAAAATAATAATAAAAAAGTCCAGTGGGCATTGGTGAAGTCTGTTACTGTGATGTCCCTCTGCTAGCTTTAGGCATACATTTACACTGACAAAACAGAGCATGTAGGAAAGTAAAGAAAGATTAAAAATGTTTCAAGTGCCAGAGCTTGCTTTCATATGAAGGAACACACTCATTATAAGATGTATTCTTGCAATTTTGCACAACAAACACACACAAAACCAACCATGCAAACAAAGTATTGTCTTTGAACTTAAGACCCATGCTGAGCTGTGTTTTTTTTTTTATTATGAACTTGCATTTATTATTTACTAAACATTTAGCAAAAAAAGGTATTTTATATAAGTGCACAACACTAAAGTAATGCAGAATCCACATGGGTGAAATATGGAGCTTAGTACAGAAGACTTCTTTCCTGTAAGGGAATTTCAGACCAGCCTTCACAAACTCTAACCAAACTCAGACTTCTGCAGATAATTCAAACTATGTTTAACTTTTCTTATCAAGCTTGAAGAAATTTTATTGCATCTGCTCCAAGAATTTTAACAGGTGGAAAATTGACAGCATGCAACATAACTTGAGCTGATATCTAATATTCTGAATTCATGGGGGAACTAATTCTGAAGACTATTTAATTCCTTGTTCAAGAAAAAATCCCACTGAAATCAGTGAGACTGTGTGGGGCGAATTTAGCAACTATAATATAAAACAGTACAATAGCAGCTAGTCCCCAAGATAAAAGAACTTTACTTGTATAGAACTGCTCTTGCAACAAAGGCTGAAATTATCAAAAAACCTCACATGAGTTGATATTTCATTTTAATTAGAAATAAATCAAGTTTCAAAACAGTTCTTGAGGTATATCAAATTTTAAAACAATCCTAGGTATATTTCCACAAGCAGCCACCAAAGCCAGTGTATAGATTTGCACAAAAATAATTTTGAGAAAATTAACAGCTTTGGCTTCCTTCAGTTGTTTTGAACAACCTGTGCCTTGTTAGGTGAGATCAAAGGAAACAAAACAAGCATCATAGAAGCTGCTATAATCTGTCAGCAGTGTAGCACCTAGACAAGCATCCTAAAGGCAACACGAGGTGCTCCAGAGAGGAGCAAAGACAGAGGGCTCTTCAGTGACATTTGGAGTCACAGAATCTTGACAGATTCTGCCTCATTTAATGACCAAGCTGTAACTAGCTAGGGCAGCATAACACGAGCATGGCACAAACCCTCTTTGTCACCTAATAGAATATTTCCCTTCAGAAGCCTTGCAGTAGATAATTAGGAATAGCTTGTTCAAGGAATATTTCAACTAAAATCCTAGCACTTAAGTTGGCTTATATGTGAAGCATGAAAATGTTTACTCTTCTAATAATTCCTCCTTTATTGTAGTATTTAATTACAGCATAACTGTTAACATTACCAAGTTACAAGCTGTATAAAGAGTATTTCTGGAGAATTTGTTGCTCAGCCGTTTGGGGGGGTTATTGGGAGTGCTGTCTGCCTTACGAGCTGTTAACGTTACTGAGACCTGACTAGTTTACTGTCTATAAAGAACACTTTCTTTCACATATCTATCATCTCCTTTCTCAGTTGTTTTTCTTGAACTTTCCTGTCTTTTTATGAGTTTTCTCCTCCATGCCATTACTTACTCTTGAGACCACCTGCATTCCCCAAGGACGTACTGGAAGATGCAATACAGCGTTACTGTGAAATTCCCTTTTTTTCACTATGCTATTCTAGATGTATACTCATCTTTAATCTGTTTTGTCTCAGAATCCAGTTATTTCAAGAAAAAAAAAGAATATAACCATTTCAAAATATAGTCATTCTAAAAACCACAAGTCATTACCCCTTCCTTTATTCTCTTAAAACTTCTGAATTTGGCTTGATACTGCATTGTCTCTTCATCTACCTTGGATTCACACTGGAATTACTCAGTCTCCTCTTGGCTTTGATTAAGTCAAGTTATCATGCATTATCATCCAGTTTTTCAATTTTATTCATATTTTGGAAAAAATTACCAAGAGTAAAACTCTGCTGACAAACAGTTAGCTGATACGCAATAGTGTCCTTGGATGAGCTATTTACATTTTCCTCATTTCTGAGGTTTTAGACAGTATCTGATCCATAACAGTGCTTTGTTCCTCCCATTAGGACAACTGGCATCAGTAACACTTTGCTGCGAAGGACGGTGGGGGTATACACGTAAATGTCTGTGGGGGGTCACACAGGGCAAAAGCTGACAACCTAAAGCACACAGTGGTCACTCTCTTCTGTGTTCTCCCAGAGAAAATACTGGAGATGTGAAACCTTCCAGTCTGACCTCAGTGTTAGCAGTGATCTGCTGCATCCACAAAACAGTGCATTAGTACAGCCATAGAAATCTACATCAAAAACGGTAAGATCTGTGGGGAGCTCTGAATGTAGCCGCACGCAGCTTTTCCACTTCCACAGTGCAGAGCTCCAGGAGCTCAGGTACCTCTCAGCCTGTGGTCCCATGTAACATCCCTTCCCAATGCCAAAGAGGCAACACCTGACTTGCTTTGGTAAGGAGCAACACTCTTCACCTCCACATTATTCTTCCATTCATTAAGTTTCCCCTGGAAGCATGTAAAAGCCTCGCCTGTTCATTGCAACAGACTCTTTGGGGCACTAAACACCAGCACAAGTCAAAATGACCTTGTTTGCTGACATCAAAACAATAGACATTTCTGCACAAGAATGACTCTTTCATGAAAGAGTAAAATAAGGATCATTCTTTTAAGAATGTATTTAAGTAGCCTAGGGCCAGATAATCACACTTCCTGCACAGACTCATGCCTTCGGAAGCCAGCAGAGCTGCACTGGTTGGCCCTCTGGGGAACATCCTACCCTGATTTCTGCTGGTTTCCTCACAGATAGGATCTTGTCACAACCTTATTCCCCAGTCACATTTTGTCACATCATCTGCATTTCTCTTCATAAAAAAGAAACATTAGTTATTTTGCTCAGCTTCAAATAAGTTACAGTAAAAGCCTGGAGCAGAACATTTTGCCCCATTTCTCTATTCATCAGTGTAAATAATTACTACTGAACCTGCAATGAAATAGCATATCTCTATTCTATTACTAGGAGAGGAAAATATCAGCCTCACTTCTCAGCTTACTTATTTTCTGGAATATCAGCTTCTCTGTACTTAAGTGTTTTAATTGCATTAATATCAGCTATGCTACTGCAAAATCCATTAATTTGAGCAAAAGACAATAATTAAAACTAGGAAAGGCTAGACTGAAGCTTTTGTACAGAGCATAGCAAAGCTACACACATTCCTAGGAATTGAGAGTTTGTGGTATGCATGAACTGTAATGACTGATCAACCCTAAAAAGATAATTGGTAGAGGGAACAAAGGGGTTTTTCAGTTCAGATGTATGATAGCATAAAAGAGTTAATGCTTCAACTTCTGAGAAACTATTATGAATCTGAGAAATGTCACAACTTCTTTAGAATCTGTGAAAAAGTCCCTTTTGCTTCTGAGGCAACATTACGCTTCAGCGGGCATCAAAAACTTGAAAGTAATGGAATTGGATCAACATCACAGTTCTTTCAAGAAGCTTTGCTTTTTGCCTTTGAGAAATTAATCTTTTTTATGAAACACTACTTTATTTAAAGCATCCCTCTCACCGAGACTCGGCACATCATGTTTAGTGATACAAGAAGTAGATCTGCCCCAGCCAAAATATCTATTATTTGAAAGGGAGAGAAGGGGAAGACCATTTCCATCTCACCTGTTGTTTAATCCTCCAAAAGTCAGAAGAGAACTCTGGCTTCTGCCTACACATATTTAGCAAAGGATTATTTTTTCTTAGCCAAGCTACCAAAGAGCCAACAAGTAATTTAGCTGATTTTTGCTTAGGTACTATATTTACTTTCTGCTGAGGGTCGTACCAAACATGTAGAGACTCCAGATACACCCAACTTTTAAGAGAGCCCTCATTATAGACATTTTCAATGGACCTGCAACATCTAAACAGATCTGAAATGTGGAACACATCCTCCAGCAAGAGCAGAGTCAAGCCTCCAGCAAGCTATGATTTTTCAAATATTGCAGTTGGCAGAAGGGACAGCTTTACAGCCTGTGAAACGATTCCAGCACAGAACAGCATGCAAGATACAGAAGTAGCAAATTCTGGTCTAAAAATCTTCACCATTAATCAAGCCTTGCAATGATTCCACCAGGTGGTGACGCTGCAGTGCCTACCATATGTGAATTCAAAAGTTTTCTAATTCCCAGAGTGGAAATACCCTGCACATTCAGTAGGTACGGTTCGTGATTATTTGGCTTGGCCATAACACATCTTAAGGAAGCATCAATCAGGATACCCATAAACTTCTGAAAAGTTTCAGACTAACCACAATATTTATAAAGGCATAACTTCAAATAGTAGGGGAAAAACAAAACCAAGCTTGACTGCTCACCACCAATACACATAAGTTCTCACGTACTGCTGCAGATTTAAAGAAAAGGAAGCTTACCTGTCTCTGGAACAGAATCTTCTGAAACAGCAAGGAGTGAGACTGAAGGACAGACAGATCCCACGTGAGTCTGCAGGAAGAGATTTCACGCTGGGCAGGTTCAGAAACTCTCTCACTTTACAATAGCCTTCTCTTCTAATTGTTTCCTGCTACTTCAGATCACCTGCAGGTTTTATGTCATTAAGTTTTTTTTAAAAAGTTCATGTAAAATTTTCTCCTTACAGAGTTTTAGTACTTGCTTCTTTCAGACCAGTTGATTTCACTTTTTTTTTCCCAAGGTGATCTTCAAAAGGCTAGAGCAACAGATCAATCTATCAAACCAGTGCTGACTTTTCTGTTACATTTTTTCCACAATCAAGAAAGTCCAGAACCTCCAGGCTTTTCCAAGCCCAAAGGTCAGTTTTGTCTCAAGTATTTGCAGAGCTCTTGATGTAACCACGTTAAAGCTGCAGGATGAAAAGGATCAACACTTCTTGGTACTGTTACACCCTTACAAGGATAATGGAGTTGACTCAAAAACCTCTCCTGGGACTCTGAGGTTAGAGTCTCCTTCTCCACTAGCCAAGAGCTGATTATTTCTCTCTGCAGTCTTTGTCCATCCATTGCACTTTTCATCAAAGCACCAGGAGAGCTCTGAAGGGCAAAGTGGGCTGTTTATGCAATGGCTGCTTTGTGGGCGCTTTTCCACATTTTCATTCCCTGAGCAGAATCCAGCAGGAGTGTCGCAGATCCTGTAATAGTCTCCTGTATTAAAGGTATGTTTACCTGTGGGAAAGAAAAGTGTCTGATGTCAGAAGAGATTGTCATAATTGCTGTAAGATTATCTTATCTGCAGCAATTCCCAGTCAAATTTATCCGGGAAAGATCTAGAACCATCAGGAATACAATGACCCAGTAGGAGAGTTTGGATTACACATAAAAATGCTCTCATACCTTGCTACGTACTTTGAGAGAGGAGACAGTTGATCATTAAAATTGACTGCTGCATGAGAGAAAATAATTCAGAGTGCATGGACTCAAGCATGCAACTCCTCCTCTCAGATAATTAAGACTCTCATAAGTAGGAACTATACATATAAGGAACCCTCCTACCTGCTTTGTGACCTAGAGATCTTTCAGTACTACCATTCTTTCATATTCATTTTTTTCCTAAGTTATTCATCACTGGACTATTCCAAGAAGTTGGGAACCTGTTAACTCAGAGCTGTACTCGTCATTTTAACAGGCCAGATCACACTATCTGATAACTGGACGTAAGTGACATACTGAAACACTTAAGTTTCTGGAATATTTTATTTTAAATTCTATACAGTCAGTGCGTCTTTTGATTTCCTCAATATCTACAGTGAAGGAAGCAGCCATATTACAATGTTAAGCAGAGAAAGATATATTTAAATATTGCTTTGCAAACAGAGTAATTTTTTTAATGGAATGAATAATTAAACAAGATGATGGAGACAAACTTGAGTCCACATATGTGGGTGGGCTATAGGGTACAGCAGTTTGAGGTGTTACCACCAACCCCATACATAACAGTAATCAAGTCACCATGGCTGCCCATGAATTGCTTAATGTAGCTGGGCACATACACCTGCCTCGAATTTACACTGAAAAGGTCCATGAATAAATCACCCTTGAATTTATGTAACAGCTTTTAGTCCATAATTTCAGAGTTCTTCGAGCACAGATTGTCACAGTTGGACTGTCAAATTATTATATTCATGTAAGTCTCAACTATTTATCTGTAATTAAATATCGTTGCAATTATTTTAGTAAAATCAGCCAATAATTTGTAGCAGAAATAGGCAGAGAACACATGAAACGCTCTCTCCCAGTACTCCAGCTTCACACCAGAAAAGATTACACTTTCCCTTGCTTTGCAGCACCCACATTTACAAAACATTCTAAGGGAACAGTTAGAGTTATCTACAACCCATCACAGATACGGTTGGTACAGAGCAATAACAGGACATTTCATTTATTCCTTTTATGTCTCCCAGCGAAATGTTTTGTTTTTAAAATACCAGACACACATCCACTGGGCACGGGACGCTGAAATGTGAAAGTGATAAATGAAGCAGAAAGCTCATGTCAGAGATTAAACTCTTACTCATTACACTGAAACACACACGGATTTCCCAGACTTCTAGATTTGTTCTAAAAAGAATCTGGAAATTTCACACATTCCTGAACATCTTATGAGGGGGCAGAAATACCACTGAGAATAACAAAACTGAGAGATAACATGTCTCCATTGTTAACTGTTATGTATATGTCATGCTACATAACTATGGCTGAAAAGATGCTTGAAATCCCCTTGGAAATGATGAAATAATTCCTTTCATTGTCAGAGGTTCCCTATAGACTTCAATCAAATTGTTCCATCAATAAAGTACTGTACATGAAACATTGCTCTGTCACTTTGCAACTAAGCCTGAACAAATAATTATGTAGTAGCTTACATTTTTAGCTAGTAAAAAAAAAAATAAAAATCCACAAATAAACTACATAGAAAGATGCTCAGTATTTTTAAAAAAATAATTATGCTGTATGTATGAAACTGTCTTCACTCTTAAATGACTACAGCTGCCATAAGATTTGCCTCTATTGACTGGAGTCGTCTGTGTGAAGATAATATTTTGCACACATAAATTACTCTACAGTCACTCTGGGTCTCTTTGCAAGTAAGTTTAAGGGGATTGCTTTAAAAGTATCTATGTGGAAAGGAATTTTAATGTAGAATTGGCTGCATTCTCACAAACTATGTCACTATTGACCAGTGATTAAAACTGGAAACATTAAAAGGCTGTGAATACTCAAGTGAGGAGATCAAAGCACACTCTTTATCATCAGTACCTATACCCATCAATTCATACTCTGAATTAGCGCTCAAATTTGATGTAAGGGTCTTGGTAAAAAAACCCAAGGAAGCACATTAAATAGACCACAAATTCTTCAGTAAGTTTACCTGAGTAACAAGCAGATAAATGCTAAATTGTGTTCATTGCGTAGGCTTATGTGATGCCTGAAAGGGATGGTGACACTAGATTAATTTAGGAATAAATCAAAGTAGTTTGGGAGTGTAATCTGAGGGCAAGGGGGGATTAATACTGTTTCCTTATTTCTAAAAAAATCATCAAATTGACAGGCGCAAGAGGTGTCAAAAAATATTATCAGGTGTCAAGAAATATTATATTATTAAATATATTATATTATAAGCAGCGTAGGGGAAAGGGATCTGAGGGTCCTGGTGGACGGAGGGATGACCATGAGCCAGCAATGTGCCCTGGTGGCCAGGAAGGCCAATGGCATCCTGGGGTGCATTAGAAGAGCTGTGGTCAG
>VWZZ01003886.1:64625-204160 GCA_013399095.1 Psophia crepitans
TCATCAATGTTTATAAATATGTTAAGGGTGAGTGTCAGGAAGATAGAGCCAGGCTCTTCTCGGCCTCGCTAAGCGATAGGACAAGGGGCAACAGGTCCAAGCTGGAGCATAGGAGGTTCCGGGTTAACATGAGGAAAAACTTTTTTACTGTGAGGGTGACAGAGCACTGGAACAGGCTGCCCAGAGAGGTTGTGGAGTCTCCTTCTCTGGAGACATTCAAACCCCGACTGGACGTGTTCCTGAGTGATGTGCTCTAGGTGGCCCTGCCTTGGCGGGGGGGGGTTGGACTAGATGATCTTTCGAGGTCCCTTCCAACCCTTGTGATTCTGTGATTATCAATGGGCCAGTGCAACCCATGCAAGAAGCAAAAGGAGATATGCCATAGGTATCATACACAGGATTTTTACTTTACTGGAACTGAACTCGCACCACAGGAGGACTTCCATGCTTACTTTCTCATTTAAAGCAATGGGAGGCCGAGGCAAGAAATGCGTCAAATACTGCAGTGAGAGATCTGGTCCTAGTTTTTCAGCCTTTTTACATTATGTAGATATTAAACATAACAGACCAATATAAAACACAATAATTATTATGTTTAAAATAAGGCCTAAAGCTTTCTGTTTGGTCTGCAGAGCAGTAAAGAGCCTCCCAGAATAAAATTTTAGGCAAAAACTGACCTTCTTGAGAATTACAAATAAATTTATTGAATCAAAACTGCTAAGCTGGCCCTTCAGGAAATATAGATGCAGAGTACATATACAGTATGGGATTATATTTGCTACTTTTCCAAACCACCTACATAAGAAAAGCCAGGCACATGATTCAGAGTAGGTTTTTTGGAGAGGGTTAATAGAATTTTTGTTTTTCTTTCTCTCTTATAAAGAAAAGCTTAATATACTACACAGAGATCACAGAATAATCATCATTCTCAGAGAGCAACCACATGAATTTCACCTTTCAGAAGGAATGCCATCATATTCTTTCCATAACAAATTTGAGGTCACAAGCTCCCTCAGCAAGAGGAGCTATGCCTTCCATTCACAGGATGCCATTCACCAACAGGTGAGGGACCCACATCGTCCAATAATTCCTTGGATTCATTCCTCGAAACAGTAGAAGGAGGTGGTCTAAAGGCATGGTGAAGCCAGGCGTGCTAATCCTGGGGGATTAGCATCTTAGATCCATAACTCATGTTGGGTTAATGACAAAGATATGGCAAGAATATACTAGTACCTTCCCCATCATCACCCTACATGTAACACCTTCAGCACAACAGATGTGCTAACCAAGGTATGGGCCTTTTAAACTTCTTAGCGCCTCCCTCTTCTTGGACACTTTACCATAGTCTGAATATTCCCGAAACATACTTGCATCTCCTGGGAGAGAGTACACACCATTGCAAGCCATGATGACAAAAAGTTTAAAGTTTCCTTAGTTTATTAGTAAATGATAGTAAATCCCACCTTCACTCTTATTAATGCCACAAAGCTACAAGTAAGTTTATGCAGGGCATCCACAAACAGCATTTTTAGTGTCTCCATTATTTAACAGAAATTTTCACAGGACACTCAAAGGCACTTATCTTCACAAAAGAATTAAAAACTGAAAATGCCTACAGTCTTAAAAAATTAGAGCTGCCAAGAGAGAGATAAGCAAGGTAGATACTGATGCATGCCTGCGTGTAATGGAGTAAACACCTTTTAGTATTCTTTCTCCAAAACTGTTGGCAAATACTTTTCATATTGAAATTGTGAATGAGCTTAAATAAATTGGGGAGACACTTGGATAATTTTGACCTTGAAGTTTAAAAAGGTCAGAATATTGTACCTACCAGAAATCCGCAGAGTAAAACAGAGCTGTTTATGTGATATAAACTCGGGCAGTTGCCACCACTACCTAAGTCTATCGCATTAATACACCGTGAGTCAGAATCTTGTTCATATTGAAGTCAGTTTAAGACTTACCCCATTTGCTGACACATACTGTGAAACAGAAAACACAACATGCCCAACTGAGCTTAATTAAGCCATTCCTAAACTACAAAACACTGAATAGCATCTGAATGGGTAACAAACACATGTAAAACATGCTGAGATTCCTTTCATCAATGCGAAAAAGTATAATTTGATGTCATTTAGATCATACAGGCTCTCTGGAGTTTATATATAGTGTCAACTTTCATATATTCTATAAAGGCTGGCATTATATTGAAGTTGACAGCTAAGTAGAGTTCAATATTTAAGTTTTCAGCTATTCAGTTTCTAAACCAAAATACTGGATTTCAACACTGTTCAAAGGGCATAGAGGAGCAACTCAGTTAGGACACGGGGGACACAGCAGAATAGCACTAAATTCCAACAAGCTGGAAAATAACAAAAATGGTGTTGGCTTTGGACTGTATTTCTGTGATCATGACCCAACGCCTGTGACTTAGTACAGAAACAGTATTAGTGATATGGAGTCCTCTGTGTCAGATGCTGCAGCACCAAACCATCCAGCTCCCTGCTTCTCCACCCTTTCTGTCCCTATCCCTTCATGCAGATGAGTGTGATCTCACAAGACCAGTTTATCTCTCTGCAGTGGCATGGTCCAGCTTGATGTGACAGGCGGAAGAAGTGCTGCAGAGCTCTCCTTAATCAAGCTCCCAAGTATTGAGTGCTTTGGAAAAGGCTGAACAGGGGCAGTGTATTCCCATTGGTACTCCACTATTAGCTTTACCCCACTCCCCACATACACTGAGCAGTCACCACGGGTGCTTGGAATATTAAGCTGCAATAGAAGTGAGGTAATAATTCTATACTGAATGGGAAATAGCCCAATTGCATCTGACACTCACTTTTTTCTAAGGCCACCATGACCAAGATTCTGCTTCAAATATCCCTTGACTGGAACACAGATTTACTAAAACATCGCACAGCTTCAGCAGCCCTTTACTATACCATGACTATCTTGCATGACAGATACAAGCTTTCTCCTTACTCTGCTACAAAAGGAAAACAGGGAGGGATAAAAAAAAAAAAACTCACTTCTTTCAAATGGGAAAAAAAAAATCCTTTTTAGATAATAGAACTCAAGTTTAAATACATCACTTCTCAGATTAGAATCATAGAATATATCCATAAGGATCATCAAGACCAACTCCTGGCTCCACACAGGACCAGCCCAATCAGAGCAGATGACCGAGAGCATTGCCCAGATGCTTCTTGAACTCAGCCAAGCTCAGTGTTGTGACCACTGCCCTGGGGAGCCTGTTCCAGTACTTCACCACCCTCTGGGTGAAGAGCCTTTTCCTGATCATCAACCTAACCCTCCCCTGTCGCAGCTTCATGCTGTTCCCTCGGGTTCTACTGCTGATCACCAGAGGGAGGAGATCAGCCCCTGCCCCTTTGCTCCCCCTTGGGAGGAAGCTGTAGGCCACCATGAGGTCTCCCCTCAGTTTCCTCTTCTCCAGGCTGAACAAGCGAAGGTACCTCAGCCTCTCTTCATGCATCATCCCCTCTAGACCCTTCACCATCCTAGTTGTCTTCCTCTGGACACTCTCCAAGAGTTTTATGTCCTTTTTGTACTGTGGCGCCCAGAACTGCACACAGTACTTGAGGTGAGGCCGCACCAGTGCAGCATGGGACAATTCTATCCCTGAACTAGCTGGCAATGCCGTGCTTGATGCACCCCAGGATACGGTTGGCCTTCCTGGCAGTCTGGGCACACTGTCGGCTCATGTTCATCTTGGTGTCAGCCAAGACCCCCAAGTCCCTTTCAGTGTGGCCACTCTCCAGCACGTCACCCCCCAGTTTGTGTGTACAGCCAGGGGGCTGTACACCCCTACCCAGGTGCAGAATTCAGCACTTGCTGTTGTTAAACTTCATGCGATTGGTGATAGCCCAGTTTTCTAATTTGTCCAGGTCTCTGCAAGGCCTTACAACCCTCAATGGAGTCCACAGACATTATTTTACCTACATAAGTTTACATGAGTACAACAGTGCATCTGACATTACTGCCTTTCAGTTCAGTTTTTGTCTTCTGAGTATATTTCAGGAGGCTCATCATCAGTGACATTATGACGACACACTTATAGGTCAGGGATCAGATTTCCCCCAGGCAAGCTACAAGGAGCCCCTGAAATGGAATATTTTGACCAAAATCAAAAGACTGAGAAATTGGTTTGAGCTGAAGACACAAAAGTTGCCATTTAGTTCTGTGGAAATCTCTTGGCATCACTAATGAAAATTCACACTGAAAGAATGAATACCACGCAAGCTTGAGTAAAGAGAAAGTTCAAACAAAAAACAATTTACTTGATTTTATCCCTATTGTGTTTGCTAATTATGAAAAGTTTTATGTAAAACTTGTCTCAGACTAGGTTTTTTTTTTTCTTTATTCTGCAGTGAAGTTCGGATACAGGTTTAGGACTTCACTCCTACTCTCAAATACATCTGAACCTCGTAAGTTTTGATCACAATGACTTCACAAAAGAACACAGAAGGGAGCGTACAAGGCAATGCTTTTTTTTTTTCCATACAGAAACCTTGTCATTTTGATAATTAGTACAAACAGCGGTTATTTAAAAAAATGTGCTAGAGACACAGGTTTGTATTTAGATACAATACATAGTGCACTGGGGATTTGTTTATCTGTATTTGTATTATCCAGACCTCCTACTGCACAAAATTGGGTCTTCTAAATCGACATGCATCATTTATACTGATAAGCCCCCTGATTCTGAAACCTCATTTGGCTGAATAAATTCCATATCCCGACACTACTTGGGTAGGCAGGTAGTTCTACTCCATACTCAGGTTTCAGTTCTCATTGTTAAAGAGAAAGCTGCTGCTGTGTGCATACTTACTTTCAAAATACTACAGAACAATATTCTCCAGCTTGACTGCATAACACATCTCCATATTGGTGTAAGTCTTCTTGCTTACATACAAGGCGGACCCACAAGCTCAGACACCTAATGCTAAATGCTTTTGAACAGTCCTCAAAATTGCTTTGGAATGAACAACTGGTAAAAGACTCGCAGTCCTACCACAGATGCACTGCACGGATACAGCTCTGCACTGTCACCTCATTTGCAGGCTGGACAATATCTAATACTAAGAAAAAAAGACAAATTTATTTCATTACAGAGGTAAGACCAACCGCAAGTGTCCTGTACTTGAGTTAACAGCTACAGTATGCCAAAATGTAAATTCCGTTACTGTAAAAGCAGTTAATAGCTACTGCAGATTTAATGGCACAGTCAAGGTTTATTACAGAATAATATTTAAAATGTGAAGGAAAATTATTTTCTGTTTCTATATGACATTCAAGATAATAAAAGCATTAAGCCACAATAGACACAGAAGTAGTGCCTGTGCTTATAGACATTAAAGAGCCTATCACCAGGATAGAATTTTAAGGCTAATTTTGATTTCCCACTCACAAATACTATGCCATTTTATTGATATGTAAGGTAATAAAATAATAATTTCCAATTATTATCAGTTCATCATGGTGAACATATAATATGATTTACTTTTTAATTAAGGAGCAGGTTCCAAGGCTGAAATACTTCATTTTTAATCAAGAAGAAAGTCATCATCTTTTTCCTATAAACTCTGAACCCTTGAAGAGCTGAACAAGCTACAAGGTTGACATTTCAATCACTAAACTTGGACTAAAAACATAAAATGTTCAGATTTATTTTATTTAGTAGTACAGCTAACATGATACACTTTGCCAGTGATGTTTTTGGGCATAATAACCAGCAAGAAA
The DNA here is from genome assembly GCA_013399095.1 of Psophia crepitans. Classification (NCBI taxonomy): domain Eukaryota; kingdom Metazoa; phylum Chordata; class Aves; order Gruiformes; family Psophiidae; genus Psophia; species Psophia crepitans. The sequence continues at coordinate 70,383 of VWZZ01003886.1, forward strand.
GGAGATGCAGTCAGAGCATAGCACAGGAGAGAAGTCAGGGGACAGATGGAGGACGGACACTAATTTAAGTCAAATCATAGTTCTTGGTCAAGACCAGTGGCATAAAACTCCCTCTCCTACTTGCAAAATCTTTCTGCCTGTTTCTACAGGTTAATAGAGGCTTTGTAGATAGCTGGTAAACTGTAAACAAGCAATTTTACTATTTGGAGAGCAGCTTAATGTGGGGCAGCCAGTCAAGATGACCTTACGCAGAGGGAAAGGCAGACTCCATTCCTGGACAGGCAACTTTCCCTCCAGGAGCAGAGTCTGTCTTTCCCTCTGCCAGTTGTAGATATTGGGTGGGAATCAATTAAAACAAAAGAAAACATCAAGCAGAGACACATACACCAACCACTAACCCCCTTCATGCTGCAAATCTGGAAAAGGTCACTCAGGCACCTATGTCCTAGGGTACCAGAACAGGAGAAGCGGGGGTTAAAATGTCATTTTCCAGATGGACACTTACAAAGCTAAGATAAATGATGGGTTAGGAAGCTCTTGGTGGCCTCTGTGTTTCTAGCTGGATATGAGGAAGGTGTAATGTTAAGTGGCAGATTCACCGTGGAGAGTCATCTTGGTTTGACTTCCCCCCTCTACTATTTGTGGGGTCTATCAGCTGTTAAGAGTTTGCAGCTGGGGCCTTTAAGTATACATTTATATCACTTTTTTTAAAAAAAAAAATGTCATGCAAAATCTATACAGACTTTCAGGTAGTCTAATTGAAATCAGAGGCACTACCTATGGAGAGTATCCTGATCCAGCCCTCAGCTGCTGAAGGGAGACAAAGCGCTGGAGCAAAAGGATCAAACCCACCATGGAGGCAATAACAGGAGTATCCAGATAAAAATGTCTGATTACCTTGACTTGAACACGGTCACATTCTATTGAGCCTCAGGAGTACGGCAGAAGTCTTTCTTTAAAAATTAAGTGGAAATTTAAGTGACAGGCAGGGGAAATCTGGGCCCCAGGCCTGTCAGTGAGGGGGACGCCTGACTGGACTCAGTGCAGCACCACGGGTGCAGCCGAGGGGAGCTGGGCAGAGACTCCCTCCTTCCTTTCAATAATTAATTTTTTAAAAATGACTCAGCAAGATCAACGACCAAGACGGGGAAGGGGAACAAACTCAGCAGGTGTCAAATTAGCCTGGTGACCTTAGGACAAGCTGTCCCAGAGGTAGAGGTTTTGAGCAGGAAACCAGAAGAAGTGGGTTTTGGGGTTGGTTTGGGTTTTTTTGTTTTTTAAATAAAAATAGATGTCAAATACAATTGTCTGCTTTGCTATGACAAATAGATTAAAATACATACATAGAAGTAATAAGTACAAATTTATATAGCAACATGAATATCTAAACTACAATTACATATTATATAGCCAAAAAAAGGAATTTTGGTAGCTATACAGCAGTATCTGTTCCCTCCTTTTCCTTCCCTATTCTAACCATTTCTGTAGCGCATTTCAAGCTGTATGGGTAAAAAGAACTGCGATTAGTCTCTTATTAAGTGGAAGCAATCAAATATTTAAACCAGTGCAAATGAGGTTCAGTCCTTCACTGACTCAGAGGGAACACCAGCTCTGCTTCCTCATCTGGCCTGCAACCAAGAAAGAGCTGCCCACGGGCTCTCCTTGAGGTCTCTTAGCCAGAACCACGTCCTTCTTGGCCACCGTGTTTTCTGCATCTGATGACTTTCAAGAGATCCTTTAAAATTCACCTCCCCACACACACCCCTCTCCACAAGAGGGGAGCAGGGTACAATGTTGATTAACTATTTTCAATAAACGTTAGCTGAATGGGAAGAGGTATGAGGTCATTCAATCCAGAACGTGTCCCACAGAGTTGTGGAAACGTCATTATCTAGCTATTAGTACAGCAAGACACTCGTCCCACGGCAACCGAGTGCCTCCTGGACACTTTTCATTCCACACAGAGCTCACAAAAGCTCTCCTTGGGCAGACAGGGGCTAAGCCAGCACGCAGACCTGACGACACTGCTTACCCACCAAACAAAGTCCAGTTAATAGCCAGTAACAACTCACCATGGTGACTGTAACAATAAAGGCCTTATGACTAATTACCTAGTTACAAATTTGATACGAGGCAGTATTGCACCCAAGCTTTTAGTGATGATGATGGCATTCCAAATTAAATCCTTCAGACTGTTGGTGTTTTTTCAGGCTGCAGTTCTGCTTCAAACTGAAATCAGAATTTGAGCCAAGGCACATTGTTGGAAATACATTCCAGACACTGACTGTATAAGTAATTGTATTTCTAGTTCAGGCATACTATTGAACAACTGTTTTCCATTTACCAATTTATATCTTGCAGAGATAAATCATAGTAGTGTGCAAGAAGAGCCCATCTGAAGAAGGGGGATAAGTTCAGAAATTTTAACCCAGGCTGTTGTACAAACCTCACGTTTCCTGGAAATAAGGATGATAGCCCACAGGCAAAAGATCTGATAGCATTTTTCATTAATTATACACTGATTTCTTAAAATTATTCAGAGCGGGCTGGACAAGCCTTGATGGATTTCAAAGGCCAGCTGATGCACTAAATAGCCCACATTTATTAAAATCCAGCTTTCAGCTATGCATACTGCACACTGCCACTCCAATAATTTCTCATAAATTGAGGGACTTGCAAATGTAGATTAATTGATGCAATGAAACAGCAGCTAGAGTAAAGAAATTAGATATTCCCTTTCATAGTTTCTTCTCTTGAACTTTCAGATTTCATAGTGGTGGGCAATTCCCAAAAATAAACCAGCAAGGGAATATAAGCTCAAACAGATTTATTAAATCCAATGGCAGAATTGGTAAATGGTTGCACACAGACTTGGCTTTCCTGTCACATATCATTGTGAAGCAACCCAATAAACACATAGTTGAGCGTTGTGGTTAGACACTTTGCTTGTGATAATAGGAAAAAAACAAGGGTAACTTTGCTTGTCAGCTCTCTTTGTTGATAAACCACAGATGATTTTTGGATAACTGCTTTTGTTTCCTAAGACAATTTGATTTATTTAAAAAAAAAAACAAACACACAAAACCAAAACCACCACACAGCAAAAAGCCAAAAGCCCACACAAAACCAAAGAAACAAAAAGAACAAGCCTAGCAAAGTCCATGAGCTGTTTAATTTCCTGAACAGGCTTTGATGCTTTAAGCATACACACAGCATCACATGGATGATTTCTTACTCAGTTGGTTCAGGGTGGCTCCAAACTGTGCAAGTAGCCACCAAAGGGTTTTCATGATGTGACAGCAGAGTGGTACTGCATAGCAGAGGCGTTAAAAAAAAGGGCCCTCAGCACGAGATGCCGAATTATGTCCTTTGGCAATCACATCTAAATTGCTGGAAGTAAATCTGCCACTTCATAATTTAAGACTATTGCAACCTATGAAAACAGCATGTGTTTAGAGCCACTGTTGGCCCCCCAAACTTTGTACAGGAACTAAAATGGCTGGGGAACCCCTGCTGCATTTGGAAAACCTATAGCATGTGGAATTGAGCGTTCCCTGTTCTCCTTCCCCACTACCAACAACCTAGCCACCAGAAACTGCTTAGAACCATCTCATTCCTCTTTTGCATTCTGCCCGTGGGCACACCGAGTCTGGGCTCAGCATTTGGGAAGTACAACAGCAGGTAAATAAAATGCAAATGCTTCAGCTGAGAGTACCTTGTACCCTGCCTCATGTAGCCAGCCTCATTTTCTTCACACAGGCCCATGAGGGTACATAGCAGTGACTGCTTTAGCAGCATGGCTGCAGAGGACACCCACAGGGCTCCTGGGTCTCTGCAGAGCCAGGCTGACTCCTCCACCTCCCAAAGCATAAAAGAACTTTTGCCTTATGTTTCTCTTCCCTTTCTGCAAAGCGAGGTAGGTGACACTGCTTATCATTCAGAAGGCAAGATAACTGCACTAGCCTAGTTAAAGAATAAAGAGAATCAATAATAATAACAAAAAACAATAATGATGAAGCAGCTAAGATTAGTGTTTGCATTTCAAACGTGACGAAACTACCCAGCTCCAAATTAATTTTTAAAAGTAAGCATTAGCAGATAGTTTTTTTCCACAGCAATTTCCACTGCTAACCCTTTCAGCTGTCTTAACAGCCTTTAAACTGCATGCATTACTACTTTGATTTTTGTTGAAAATAACAGAATTTTTTGGAGGGGGTAACTTTACTCTCAGAGCATGGGTTGTATCCTGTTAGCTGTTACAACCCTTTAATTTGTCCTTCATTTTATAGAAGTTCTTTCGAATAGAATAACAACATTGGAAATACACACAATTAGACAAGTCACAGGGAGTTTCCTACCTGCAGGGAGCACCAAGGGCAGGGCAGCTCTCAGAGAGAAGGCAAGCTGAGGGCAACCACAGCACAGGCTGGGCAACAGCCACACCAACAGGGCTCAGCGCATAGCACCACAGCCAGGCACGCAGCAACATCAAGGCAACAATTTGGCAAATCAAAAGAACCAGTATAGACCAAGACCAGAAACAAGTACACCTACAGCACAGCTCAGACCAGAAGCAAGACCCAGGGCACAGCTTAAATAGAGCTTCTGAACTAATGAGCAGAATGGGGCAGTGTTAGGAAGCTCCCAGGTGAGGCTGGTTAGGGCAGTTAAGACTTATTTGTGCCATCAGAGCCCTGAATTTGCTTGAACGAGCTTCAGTGGGTAAGATCTTTTAGTAACCACACCGTAGCAAGTAAATATTGTGTTATAAGATGTACCAACCAATTGCTTGGTATGGCGTACGACAGTGGAAGCCTGTCCCATCCTACAGTAAATTCTGCACAAACCCACATGAAATCCATAGGGAATTCAGTGGGAAACACCAGTCTACAATTAATAAACTCTGCTCCAAATTGCATACTCTGGTGTCACTGTCTTTTGGCCCACTTTCACAATATTTTCATTCTGAAAATGAACTGAGAGGTCAGCTGTTCTGCCAGGATATTCTGCCATAACAGACCACATCCAAACCTAAATCTGCAATAAGTAACACAGAAAAGGGGTGGTTCCAAGAGAGCACTTTTTAATGTGAGCAACACTGGAAGTGGGGGGAGTGTCTCATCAGCAGTTCTAGTTTGTCTGGTCCCTGCTTGCAGGGTGTGTGCTCAGCTCATGAGTGTCTAAACATTCATACGTGTGAGCTGCCCACATACGCAACACTCTAGTTGTCAGTTCCTCAGCCTGATTTAACCTTGTTACAGCCTCCTTGAAGTTTGCAGGATGCCTGTCAAGTTCTCCCAGCTGTTCTCTGCAAATATGGACCTTTGGCCTTCCCAAGCCAAGGAAGAGCTTATGTTCTCTGCTTATGGGATTTAGAGAACACATCTCCAAAACATGTGAGCACCAGAACAACCTTTTTTTTTCAAATAAATAAAACGTACAGGACAATGAATTGCTCTTTCACTTCTGAAAATCCATCTCAAATCCTGAGGATAACTTGTTTACCCCCTCCATATTCTTACATACTCTTTTAAACATCATACAATATCTCAGAATAGACTGAACCGCCTATCTAAAAACATTTATCTTTCCTTCTTGAACTACACCACCCCGTTCTGATGGTTCCACTGCACCTGAAGTAAAGCCTAGCCACCATGGAAAGAAAGTACCCATTAAGTACACCATTACTGCTTAACAGGAGGGCAGCTTGCATCACAGAACATAAAGAAAAGCATAAAAGAGTGGACCCTCCACTTCAAATATGCTCACTTGCCAGTGGTTTTGCTGGCTATTGCTGCTTGGAGCCCCTTGTTTGGAAAGAGCAAGGAAAAAAGGGAAGAGCAAATCCTACTTGGGAATGATTGCTGTAGCCTCATTCCAAACACACCTAGCAGAATCAGGATCAGTCCACACTGGCTCAGGTGGTCTGACAGGTGGCCAGAGAAATCAGGTGTGATCTACAACAAAAAGAGCTGAACACTGAAGAGGAAGGAGATTATGTGAGTGACTAGCAAAGCAAGATCAGTATAGCTGCAAATACAAGTTCTAATGACATTCATTCATTCATTCTTCAGCTACTTAAGCATAGCTCTTTACATTTCATTATTGATCCATAGCTGTAACACCCCTGTCTGACTTCTACACACTGCCCTTCCTCCCCTCAGCCCAGGCCATACCTGATGCAGGGCACTTAACTAGATTTTGAGCTGCTCAGGGTAAGGATAATCTTTCCTAAACATCTGAGCCCCTGAGATACAGGTGCTGTGCTCAATGATTTCACTGCTACATGCTGCCTCATTTCAGATAACAAATTTAATAAAAACCTCTTTAATTATTAATAAAGGCATGTATTTTTATAAATCCATACTTTCATAAAATATAACTTTGAAACTTAACATCAAAACAGTAAGACAGTGAGCATGGCATTCACCCTGAAAAGGAAAAACGCCTGCATGCATTCAGGGAGCGACATGCCTGCGTATCATACCGATCAGTGGAGACAGCGCAGCCACCTGAAGCGGCAGTATGAAACTGCAGAAGAAATGAGCTCTTCCCGCCCCCCCCCCCTTCTTTCTATTATGCTTCACATAGTGCTGTTGAATCAACAAGAAGATAGGAAGATTCATGCACAGAAACAGAAGCAACTTTTAAGTGCTTCCACTATAAACAATATCAAGTGGAAACACAGGTACAGAAGTGAATGTCCCTAACAAATAGCGCTGCTGATTAATATTCTTGTATCACTGTCAAATTTTAGGAATGTCATTTTCTGGGTTGTTTCCCCCCTCCCCCCCATTGTTTTCATGTGCTAGGACACCCACTGAGGCCAGCCAGCTAGCTAGTGGTTTTGGCAGAAGAAAGCTACTCTACAAGACTTGAAGCCTACATTTTTTGAGTTCTGCTCAGCTGCTGTAAAATTTGATGGGTGAAAACACTATTTCTACATCCATACTTTTGCTGACAATTTCAGACATTTTTTCCAACCTCCTTGTGAAGTGAACCACCAGTTTCCTTCCAGCTCTAAATCAACTAACAGCCAAGAAAAAAAAGAAAACAAACAAAAACTTCTAACCTTATTGTGATGGTGATACTGCCTTCCTTACTTTGCTTTTTTATCAGTTAAAACATTTCCCTTGCTAACACTGGATAGCAGCCATGATGCAGGCTTTAATGAGACTGAGTCTTATATTTGTTTTCCAGAAACTGACAGATGTCATCATTTGCTATTCTCCAACTCATTAAAAAGGCCACAAGCAGGAATATATGAGCTCCTCCCAGCTCCTGCGCAACGGTTGACCTGCTTTTATTGGAAAGCAAGGCTTATGCAGTGACAAAAGCTGCCAGCCCCCACCTTTTGAGCAGGTTCACCTAAATTCAGCAGAAATGCTGTGCTCCAGTTCTCGGATCTGAACAGTCCAGGCAAGATGCACACACACTGCCTTTATGACTGAGAGCTTGGGTTTGTCTCCTACCCAGGTCTTTACTTGTCTGCCTCACTGCAGGCTCACTGCAGCCAGAGCGAGAGTCACGTGGGCAATGCAGATTATAAAAAAAAATGCAGGACTGAGTAAAGGCTCCTATTCCAGCTTATCCCAGCCACGCAGGTAGAGTCGGTAATACACTGCCAGATGTTTGATGGCTGAGGCTGGATAGAAGAGAGATGCTGTGTAGTCCTCACCAAGAGACAGGCTACAAAATAAGTCATTACCAGGTACTGTGGGATCTGCACAGCAGAGAAATGACAGAAACATCCTAACAGGAAAAACTCATGCTTTAATAAATCCTATCCTGCCAAAACACTGGATCCGAATTCATAAAACATCAGGCTGCTTTTGCTCCAGCGCTCAGAGAATTATTCATTTAACCCCATTTCCTGATGTGACTTTAATTCTCATATTATTTGGTAATTCAGCCATTGTGTTCTTTCCACTGATAATTTTATGAGACAAATTCAAACGATGAGCAGCAATCATCAATTAAGACATCGGTGCTGAATTGTGTTTGATAGATGGTCGTTTTAAATGACTGTCATGCTACCATGTTTGTTGATTATCCTTCTCCCTCACCCACACACACACAAACTTTTTGTGTTAATAACAGCTTCCTGCGTGTTTTGGGAAGCGTAGGCCTGACAGCAACACAGGTTTAGCAGTCACTGTGCAGACTCCCAGACAATAAAACAGCACTCTGCTCGAACTGTTTCCCTGCTCTCTTTGAATGGTGACAATTAATCATGTCAAATTGTGCCAGATGCCAAAGCAGTTTTGTGATGTCAATAAATATTCAGAGGAGACTTGCTTCAGACGAAGGCAGAGATTCATTTCAACCGGTGATCTAAGCAGGGTTCAGACCTAGAGGTAAAAGGCTGTTGGACTAATTTACGGCACATCCTCCATTTCTGCAGTCCTGGGAATATGAGGTCATATTTTAGGAAATAGAATTAATATATTTCACTGATTTTAACACATGCTGGCCTCATCCTGTCATCTTTATAAGTAGGAACGATTCATTCACCTTCATTAAAGTACACATGCACCACAATTTCAAGACAGCATATCTGCTACATAAAAACAGCAGCAAACTTTCTCCTTCCTTTTTTTGTAATGCTAGTGTACATTCCAGTATCTAATTAAATAAAATTTCTTTCTCATACTGAACTGTAGATGCTGGCCAACAGACCTGGTTAACTCCCATGACAAGATATTTCAGATTTTTTTTCTCCTCCTTCGTCTTCACAGCAGATCATTTTAATTCCAGCTGAGACTGAGTGAAGCAATGCTGATTTCCCCAGATGGTTCTGCTTTCTTAGACAGAAACCCGATGGAATGATAATTACAGCTGAGGAGACAGGCAAAACTGTGAAATAAATGATAGTAAAAACAATAACATTTCACCGGCATGCACAAGCTAACTGAAGGGATCATATGATTCGTTACTGGCCTCATGCATGATGCTGCCAGGCTGGGGCATGATTTTCATTCCTCATTAGATTTCACTAGTCTCTTCCACACCTCTTTTCCATGATTCCAGAATGACTGGCAAATTCATAAAATAAGAAAAACGCTCTTCTTTCATACTTCCCCCATGTGAGAAACAAGGAGAATCAGCAGGGGAAAAGCCATTTATTGAACCATCAGAGATGTTACTTCTTGGTATTCCCTTCAGGAACATGTGAAATTATTTCTAATTCGGAAGCAGCTTTGCTGTGCTGCCAATGGAAGCACTACGCATGATCCTAGCAGCCAAAACCGAAACAAAATGCATAGCTAGCTGACATGCGGGGGGGCTCTGGCCGTCTCACTACCACTGACAGCACAGGAAAAATACCATACGGTATTTGTCTGATCCAAGTAACACTGCAAGGCCTCACAACACCTTGTACGCACTCAGTAACAGGGAAAAATGCTGCACACAGTCCCCATCGATGGACATTAAGCTTTGGTGGATGAGACTAGGCGTAACAGCTTTGTACCCTAATTCATCCCGATTCTCAAATATTTTAGTGAAGATCAAGCAACATGTAATTTGTAACAACTCTTTCTACTGGCAGGTATCCTGGGATAATAAGTAAGGCCAGTAATCACCCCAAAAGATGTCCGCAAGAGCTTCTATGATTGTGCCCATTTCTTTCTACTAAAAGATTTTCCACGAGGCATCCGTTAGTTAGCACGGATCACAGAGACGGGAGCGCGTGCTTGCTTTCCTTCCGCACCTTGATAATGGACCACAAAAACAGCTTAACAGGGAGTGCTCATGGCAGCCAAGTCACCTGTTAAACAAGCGAGTCAGCAGAGACACAGCTTCGCAGACATCCACGTGTGAAGCATCTGCATAGAGCGGGCTTGTCTCCTGTCCCCCACTGACTTTAAACTCTTAACTAGAATGTACTACAATTTATCCTACCCTCCAGCTGAGCTAATGGAGGGGCAGGCTACTCCTGGGATCATTATTATTCATTATTATTTTATAATGCCTGCTGGTGTTATTTTAACCGCTGCATGAAGGAATACATAAAAGATAGGCCACCTTTGTGACGCTGGCGCTAGGCACACGCCTAGGGAACGAGGAGCAAGGACAGGATGGTGCTGGGTCTCTGTGGCAGCACCAGCATTATCTCTCTGTAACATCCATGCTAACACCACGCAAATTCTGTGATTACAAGCATCACCTTTTAAAAAATGAACTGAGCTAACCTACAGTCAAGCTTGGTTTTCAGCCATGCTGGGGACCTGCAGCTGCAGCTGAACTGGAAATGCAGAAGCTTTAGCAGGCAAAGAGGAGAATTGCTAGGAGCACAGGGGGAATGGCAAGCCTATTACAAGGGCAGAATAAAAGAGCTTGTTTTCTTAGCGTAATAAAATGAAGGCTGAGAGAGAGGAAGATTGCTAACCACAGACCGAGAAGGCAAGGCAACAGAAAAGATAAGCACTAGGGAGGGAACAAGCAATGTGAGCTGAAGGACAAAAGCAAATAGTTCCAGCCTGGCCATGGCTAGAAGGTACCTGTCGGAAAGCATAGCTCTGGATAAAACCCGTCAGTAGGGGAAATGCCAGCAAAACCTCAGGGGTTTTACAATGCATTTTGATCCATTTCTGTAAAGGGTTCTCTAATTCAAGAAGTGGGATAGGAAAGCACCAATTCAAGTAGCTGGGGAATACAGGTGACCTCTCCAATCTCGTGCTCCTACTCTACTCCGTTCACCCCAAACCTCAAAATTGCTCACAGACACGTGCCCATTGGCATGATCGTTCTGTTCTTTTCATATTGCCCTGCAGGAGAAGAAATCTGAAGACTTTTAATAAGGAAACAATCAGTGATCAAGTGAGGTTGTGCAAATGACAGGGTTACATGCTGTACACTCAGCTTTGATAGGAGAAACAGTTTTCAAATTCCTAGTTCTGATATAGCTTAAGATAGCAATCTTAGTACTAATAGTGTGATTTTTTTTTTCCCCCCAGAAAGCAAATGCATTTCAGCCTTCCAAGAGCCAAAGACAGGAGGAAGACACAAAATGTGGGATGCAAATACACAAACCTGCTGGGACATTATAACATTTCTGAATGAAAAACATTTTCTATAAACTCTCTAAGTTTATCCTTTTTTCATAATGTAAAATTAACCCACCTTTAAGAAAAAATGGTTTGCTCAGCTTGGAAATTTTGTCTTGCACAGGGAATTTTGGAGGCTGCAGAGTATGGCCTGATAAAGGCCAGGTGAAGGTAAAAGTACACAGTAATGCATAGGTAGGATAACAGATTAAAAGCTTGCTGGAAGATCATGGGAAAAAAAACACACTTGGGGAACAAAATTAAAAACTGCTGATGGGTGCAGTGAAAAACATTGTGGAAAATCAGTGGATAAGGGTACAGGCAACAGGCTGCGAAAGACAGGCGAAGCAGGCACTTCCTGAAGCAAGAAAGAAATGACAGCAGTTGAGATTGGGTGAAACACAGGGTGGAAACTGGAAAGTGTTGTGATTAGGAAGGCCCTGCACAAATAAAGAGGTAATGTAAGAAAGAAGCTGAGAGAGACTAAAGAAAGGGTGGAAAGAATAAGAGTTGAAAGACTTGAAACAGGAAAATGTACCCATGCTATGCACGTCTCTGAGTAACTAGATGTCAGGAAACATGCAGAACCAGCCAGAAAACCTCGTATCTTCCACCTCCCATGCAACCCAAATACTGTAGCAAGGAAATCAAAACTCAGAAAAATTAATTTTAATATTTTAAAATTGGCAGTTCAAGTCTTCCCTCGGATGTAGTCAGAGAACTGAAAGTCATTACCACGAATACTAGCAGATTGAAAAGGACCAAACAAGGATTTCACTTCAGGAAAGAAGTTGCGCAGTACATTGAGCCAGAAACTTTCAAATTTAGGTCCTAATTCCATTATCAACTGAGTGTTTCTTGTGCATGGGCTTTATGTCAAGAAGTTCAGTGCACACAATCTATACTAGGATACAGACAGTATATCCTTGGCTTTGCCACTCAGAAAAGGAGAGGCATCACCAACACATTTTGCTGGTTCACACTCCAGTGCTAAGTACCCCTTTCTGAAAGCATCTGACCAGATCCACGTGCAAATCTAGTAAAAACCATTAATTTCCTGGCAGCTTAATGAAACTTGCTAGATTGTCAGTCAGTGGACTCACATAACTGCTGTATGAATGCATCTGCAGTTGTATGGACTGTATAATAAATTTTTTCTATCACCTCCCTTCTAACAAAAACAAACAAAAAAGTCTTTTCTTCTTCCTCTTATCTGTTCACATTCCTACCCCTTCTCCGAATCACATCTTCCACATCACAGCCAGTCACATCTACCTCTATTTCATGGAGAATTTTTCAGTCTGGTCTTCTTCAATCTGTAGTAGAAACAGCCAAAGGCTCACTGATCCTAAAATCCCAAAACATAAAAGGTTTGTGGAAAGTATTCTGTATAATCTCTGGGGGGTAAAAACAAGACGACTGAAACACAGCATGTCGTTTGTTCTCTTGGAGAAAAGAGGTTGCCTCTTTCTTCTTCCTGTCAAACTGCATAGGGGTTGAGAAGAACAGAGGCCTTGCTGGGTGACAGAAGAGTCAGAAGAGACTTGCCAACTCTTCTCTGCATGTCCCTTAAGGGAGAAGCTGCCCATCTGCAAATCTGGGTGTGCAGAGCAGAAGGGAAGAGCGTCCATACCACACTAAGAACAGCAGGCCACAGATTCAGGCAAACTGAACAAGCATCAAATTTTAGTCCACTGGGCTGTCTGTCATTACTTGTCATTACTGGCATTACTTTAGAGAAAAAAGCTGATTTGCAGTTCAGTTGATCTATGTGCAGAACAGTTAATAGCAGAGTATTCCCCCGGCAGCGGTAGCATATGGGTCATAAGAACCAGTGAGGTTTTGGCTACTCTAATCAGGAACTGCTACAAAGCGTGTTGAATTACCCCAAAGATCAGTCCTCACTCCCTCTGCACTCACCAAAGGCATTTTTCTTTCCAGCATCCTTGTCTGTGACTCTGTTCTAAAAATCACACTCCTTGTCAGCTGGCTTGTCTTTTGAAAGTCATTCTTCCACCTCCCCACGGACATCAGAAGAAAGGCAAGTGACATCTAAATCTATGATTGCAAGAGTGGAGATGGTGTCAGAAGAAAAGCCTATAACAGGTAAAGGAAACAGAGTGAGAAAAGAAACTGAAGAAGGTTGTCCTATAAAGTAATCCACCAAAATGTATAATTCTGATGCCCTAAGGCCTCAAAAAATACATGCAAAAATTGCATGCAAAGATAAAATGTGATGGATTTCACCCAATATAAGTACAAGACAAGTAGTACTTAACAAATCTCAGCCATCCCCAGGGTCATCAGAACTCTTGGGTGACAGGAGCGCCTGCCTGAGTGTATGGGAAAAACTTTAAACCCCACTGGACCTGCTGCACATACAGTGGCCCTAACAACAGATTTACCAGCAATGTGGGTGAAGTAAAAGGACAGATGGGCCCACATTGCAGGGTAGCAGCAGTAGTCAAGAAAAAAGGAATTCTTAGTAATATATACTATTCTTTCATTGATTGTATGATCACAACTTAATCATTATAATGTATAATTAAAGATGGAAAGGAAAATAAAGAAATAAAAGCACGCAGCTGTCATTCACTAGAGGTTACTGAGGACAACAGACATAAGCAGCGACCAGCAAAACCACAAAATTTACCTAAGATGTTACGGCTGGGTTTTTTAATCCCCACTTAGACCTTCTCATTTCCTCCCTCCTCATTCCCATCTGTTCTACCTCAGCGTTCCACTGTTGTGCTGCCAGTGACGGCAGACGCCACACACGGCATTCCAGCTCCTCCACTGTGTTGCACCGAAATTCCTTCCCACCACTCATTCCAAGCCTCTCCATTGACGCTTGGCCACCAGTCACAGGGCAGTCAACACAAAAAGCTAAATACCACAGCGGGAACTTTTTACCAGGGCTGAGTGAAGAACAGCACCTCTGTTCTGCAAAGTGTCCAGTGGCTACGTCATGTCAGAGGGTCTTGAGAGGCCATACTGAGCCCTTTTTCCAACCATTCTGCAAAATGGGAGGGTGACAAAGGAATCGGCAACTCTAATGCGTTTTGTCATGGGGTACGTGAGGAATAGCTCAAATCTTCATTCTGCCTCGAGTTTACCATCCCAGACAATGCAGTCAGGAATTTGAGGGATCTCCCAGGCCAGTTCCATGCTCTGGAATGTACTGATTTTTCCCATAGGGAAGAAACAACAACAGTCTCTTATCTGTGAAATAATCTAATTGCCCCTCAGTCAATTTCTGTAACTTAGCTCAAATATATTTCTGCTAAAACTCAGTAGCTTCTTACAGCAGCAAATTGTTAAAACTCCCTTATTAAAGTTTTCTTTCATCTCAAGAACCTCATTCTGCCTAGGCTGGAGAAAAAAATGGCAAAATCAGTATATTCTAGCACTTCAATGAGTGGAGTCATCTGCAGAACAACAAATGACTCTGTTCTAGCAAATGGCATTCACAAGTAATACACTATTGACATAGCTGCTGTAAAATATTTAAATGTTCAGTGGCATCAATAGCTATTATGAAATCAGCTTTATAGACGTTACAGTAAAAAGAACTGAATATCATAAACCCCTGAATAATTACAAGTCCTTGTCAAAAAGAGAGATATATATTTACAGTAAATAGCCCAACAGAAGAACATGACAAGACATAAACATCCACTTACAAACAACATAATTTTAAACAGGCAGAGTGTTAATTAGAAGACAACTCTCCCCAGGAGTTACTCAAGTCAGGGTGAACCTTTTAATCCAATCGGACATTTTTATAGGTGCCATGCAGGTTATTTAACCTGTATCTCAAAGGCAAAAGAGGATGTGTCCAGTTTTCACTGAAATGTTGTTTCTAACTTGTAAATCATACTCTGCAAGGACAAAACCAATGTTAGATACTGCAATTCGTGTGTACTTTGCTGTGACCTGAGATAGGTCGCTCAATGAGATGATTCAGTGTTAAGAATAATGAGCAATCATACACTCCAAACCCAGGCAGCTATAAATGCCAGCCTTTTCTCTTCCCTTTTATTATTTCCTCTCATCTGATTTAAAACATAGTCACTTTTCATGTTGCTTTGTACTATTTTCATCTAATTCCAAAACATACGCAACCACAAAGTATACGAGATACATTGGGCACATAATGGGGTTGTAAGAGCACTTGTCACTCCTTTAATTTCATGTTCCTTTTTACACTGAATACAGTGAAAAGCCAGAACACTGGGCAGCTGTTAGAGTTACATCCAAATAATGTGAAAATAAGGCATACACTCCTGTCTTTTTCAAAAAAGTAGAGCTTTAGCAATAAAATCTCCTACTGGCTTAGCATACAGGTCTCTTGAACTTTCCTACTTACTCCTGGCTGCTTTCGCTCTGTAAATACTTAGCAAGTGGCCTTTTAATGGAACTCTGGCTGACGAGTTGTGGGGTGGTTTGGTTCGGGGTTTTTTTATGCTTTCGCAATCCTACTTTCCTTACTATAAAGATGCAATACTGAAATGTTTCTGAGGAAGCAGAATAATAGTCTGGGACTTCTTATTCAAATAGTGGAACAAATGCAAACAGTTCTGCTTGATTTCTGTAGAAGTAATAGAAGTAACCTACTTTCATGTCTTAATACTTTTTTTTTTAAAGAGGTCTCCCCAGAAGGACCTAGGGAGCTAAGTACTGCACCAAAGCATTAATATTCAGTTGTTCCTCTTTGAAAGTGTTTCTGGTTGGAAACACTTTGGCCTCTTAAGCCAAAATGGTCTTACTGTTGTGTTTCCCAAACACCCATTCCTTTTCATACCACTCAACTAGTATGTGGGCTGTCCAGCTGCCTTCACTTATGCTGTCACTGAGTTAAAATTTCATTTTATCTCCTCACATCAGTAAGAGCCAGAGCTCTGAGGTTGATGTGCTCAGCCTTTCTCCTCCAGCAAGCTCCTGAAAGGTGCCCAAAAGCCTTTTTGTTCTCCAAAAAGCCAGGGTTTATTTTTGAACAAACCATGACACTGTCCTACACGACATCCTAGTCTCTAAATTGGAGAAACATGGATTCAGTGGATGGACCACTTGGTGGATAAGCAATTGGCTGGATGGTCACACTCAAAGAGTTGTGGTCAATGGCTGGATGTCCAAGGGGACATCAGTGATAAGGGATGTTCCTCAGGAGTTAGTATTGGGACCGGCACTGTTTAACATTTTGTTGGCAACATGGACAATGGGATCGAGTGCACCCTCAGCAAGTTTGCCAATGACACCAAGCTGTGTGGTGTGGTCAACACGCTGGAGGGAAGGAAAGCCATCCAGAGGGACATTGACAAACTTGAAAGATGGGCCTGTGCAAACTGCAAAGATAAAGTTCAAAAAGGCCAAGTGCAAGGTCCTATACTTGGGTCGACACAATCCCAAGCACAACTACAGGCTGGGTGAAAATGGATTGAGAGCAGCCCTGAGGAGAAGGACTTGGGGGTGCTGGTTGTTGAAAAGCTCAACATGAGCCAGCAGTGTGCACTGGCAACCCATAAAGTCAACCTTGTACTGGACTCCATCAAAAACAGTGTGGCCAGCAGGTCGAGGGAGGGGATTCTTCCCCTCTACTCTCCTGAGATCCCACCTAGAGTACTGCATCCAGCTCTGGGGTCCCCAGTACAGGAAAGACATGGAGCTGCTGAAGCAAGTCCAGAGGAGGGCCACAAAGTTGATTAGAGGGCTGGAGCACCTCTCCTATGAGGACAGGCTGAGAGAGTTGGGGTTGTTTCAGTCTGGAGAAGAAAAGACTCTGGGTAGACCTGTTTGCTGCCATTCCAATACCTAAAGGGGCCTACAGGAGAGCTAGAGAGGGGCTATTTACACGGGCATGGAGTGATAGGAAAAGGGGTGATGTGTTTAAACTAGAAGAGCGGAAATTTAGATGAGATGTTAGGAGGAAATTCTTTAATATGAGGATAGTGAGGCACTGGAACAGGTCGCACAGAAAAGCCCCATCCCTGGCAGTGTTCAAGGCCAGGTTGGATGGGGCTTTGGGCAACCTGGTCTAGTGGAGGGTCTCCCTGCCTGTGAGAGGAGGGTTGGAACTAGATGATCTTTAAGGTCCCTTCAAACCCAAACCATTCTATGATTCTAAGATTCTTAGGGTTTTGATAGAAGGGTCTCCAAGTGGTATAACTCAGACAAATCCGAGTTCATGGGTTCAGAATGATCCAGTAATTTCTATCACTGGCTTTTTTGGACTCTCAGAAAATGGCCAGTGATCAGTGCCAGTCGAGACCTAATCCAGTCATGCCACAACTATTTGTCAGATGTAAAAGGCAAATTTCCCAACTACCCAATGCACCTCCTTCTCAGAAAACATCTTGGGCTGGTCACATTGACATTTGAACCAGATGTGTTTGATCAGTTAGCAGTTTTTTTACCTCTGCTGATGGAGATTTTTCCCAAGTACTGCCCAAATTATCAAGTATTTAGTTTATAAATTATGTAAAATATGTTCAACTATTGGGACTATTGGTAAACTCAAGATATAAATCCATGTTCTACAGTTTACTTTTTGATTTTAAGGTTTTACTGGGCTTATTCTTCATTCAGTGTGGAAAGATGAAATAGATTAAGTACTTGTAAAGCGTTAACTTTGACAGTAAAACCAAGAAGGGAGGAATTCCCCTCCTGCCCAATGATTCAAAAAGGGCAGAAGTCTGCTCATTGCTAAGTTAAGTTCTGTAGGCGAAGCCCTTTGAAGAAAAAGGTGGAAAACACTATTACTCTAAACGGACAGGCCTGTGCACTGTCACTAGAGCTCTAAAATATCAATCTTTTAGGCTTCCACTGAGATAAACTCATTTATTATTTCTGCCCTGAGAGTCACATGGTTTGTTATCTCTTACAGAACCAAAAGAACATTGCAGCTGAGTTTTCACAAGCAGCTGGCTAGGATGTCAGCATTTTTCACAATTTCAAGGCACCTGTGGTTGTTTTTTTTTTCCTAAATTTTAAATAATTTTTGACCATGGTTGTTTCTAAAAGTACTCACATATACCTTTTCTTCACTCTCTGTTTCTGACTAAATAAAAGTGTAGGGGTAGAGAAAAAAGGGGGGAAATAAAACATAATAAGAAAGGAATAAAATCATCCCAAAAGGTACAAATTTATACCTTGAATATATGTTTCACAGTTGCCTCTTCTGCAGTGTCCATGTGGGGAATATTTGCTGCTTTTTAAGCAGCACAAGTCTTTCAAGTACATCTGAAGGCTTTTCAAACATACTTAACATAAATGATGCCTTCAAGAACAGTTCAGGTGGAACTAACAATTTCTTATGACTATTTAAAAATAATCTGTAGCAGAATTAAACCACTGAAAATGTTAGGAAATTTTTTTTAAGATAACTAGCTGAAAAGGGTCATAAAGAAGGCGATATATAAACAACGGACTGTGGAGAACATTCCTGTTGTACTGTTTTGGGCAGAAAATTATGAGCCTCTTTTCCTACAAAGGAAGGTGTATTTAGTATTATGATCACAACAACTCATGAAACCAAAGATCTAGATGAACAAACACACCTTATGCCAAGGATGATTATTATACAAGAATATTGCTGCATAATTACCGCTTATACCTATTTCTGTTCTGTTAATAATATTATACACATACAACGTCAAATTATCTCTCAGTGCTTATCAGTAAGACATATTGTCATCATTAGAAAATATTCCACTAGACTTCCAACCCTGAAACAGTTAATAATCAAGCCACACAAACAGGCTGTGTAAAGGAGAAGAAATGAATACACTGAAATTACAGTTCTTCTCTAACAACTCTTAACTCTCAAGCCTCTGCTGCATATTAGCACCTAGCTAGTTGATTCAAACCCTTCTTGATTACAATTTAATTATAGGATTATAAATGTGATGTCATTTAGCATTTTGACAGTCAAATTAACCAAATCCATTACTTAACATATCAGGCTTACACTGGTAAAGTTGCGTGCGTAGAAGACGAATTATACTTATCGCAGGCATTCCTTATAGAGCCTGGTTTGTGTCTACGGCATTTCACAACAAGGCACTAAGAACAGATTTCAAGACTTCTCCAGTACTCCCAGTTCTCCTTGAGCAGTCGGGGTGAGATTTTTTCGAGGAGAAACATGTTCACAATTAATTCTGCCCATTTTTAAAACTGATAGGATTTCAACAGCAGCTCCTTGAGGTAAACGCTGTGATGTCACTAACAAAAGTGGAAATGTATGAGAGAGTGAAGGAGTGATCCATAATCCAGAAATTAAAGTGCTGGTCTCTCACACAAGTGAAGGTCTCCTAGTATTCAGAAAATGTCCCTAATATCAAGATGGGTGAAAAAATAGAACATAACGTTCAGAGCTGGGACTGTGAATCCTCAGCCATCAGGAATTGCCAAAAAAGGGGTGGCAAGGTGGCACTGCTGTTCTGACCTTCATACATTGTATACTGGTTTCATGCTGATAGCATGGCTTCTGTTTATTAGCTGTTGCTTCTTCCAATCAACAATGTGTGAAGTTTGTTACCAATAGCAGAATGGATTTCAAGTATGGGTGCACAAATAAGCAGGAACTTAGGAGGACAAAATGGAGACAAATGCAGGAAATGAGGAGCAATTCAGCTGAAGGCTATGTTTTGTTAGGTCCACTTCTTCATCTTTAATCTGCAGTAGTAATGAGGAGAAAGTTGAGAAGCAGAGTAAGAGTATATGTTCCATGTCTTTAAAATCTGTGGCATGTTATACTTATTTCTCAGCGTTTGGTTTGGTTTCTTTTTAACTGCATCTTAACAGGCCTTGGGGTAGACTTTCTTCCCTGCTGATTCATTTCTTTCTATCTTGAAAGCCATTGTTTGTATAGCGAATCCTACATTAGCCTTGTTTTTCAGCGGTCATTGCTCAAAACACTTTCTTCAGTCTCATAATGCTCTTGGCTTTAACCAGCTAGGCCATGATGAAAAAGTACCTTGAGCTGATAATGTGCTCTCAATAAGTCTGTACGGTTCCACTTCAATTGCCTACTAAATCTCATTCATAGTTCTAGCACTATTACTTCCCCTCTGTACTCACTTTAACAAACACTAGTTAAGCTGTAGTATATACATTTTTTTTCCTTTGCTTTGCCTCATCCAAAGGTCAGACCCTCAGGCAATGTTAACTGGCCTGTCTCCACTCGCTTTCTGCCTTCAAGCACAGAACCTGACCAAAATCACCAAATTCCCAGTATCACCGGATCTTGTGTCATGTTCTTTTCATTTCATAGTAGCAACAAGTATTTCTCTGTTAAAACATTTAGAGCCATTTTCTGTTACTTGACTGGTTTTTATTCCACATATGGATCTGACCAGCAGAAATGGAATGAGTGCATCATCAGTGATTATACTGGATACATTAATCTCTTTCAGAAAATAGCCTTTAGGTATGCCTAGAGTAAAGTAGAAATAAAAAAGTTCTTATGCTCCACATGAAAACCCTGACACCCTACCTCAAAGCCCTTCT
This sequence comes from Psophia crepitans, assembly GCA_013399095.1. NCBI lineage: Eukaryota > Metazoa > Chordata > Aves > Gruiformes > Psophiidae > Psophia > Psophia crepitans. Next base: position 90,938 of record VWZZ01003886.1, read on the forward strand.
CACCATTAGGATCAATGCTTTTCCCAGCTAGAGAGGGAAGGGAATTTGGTTTATGTTCTTTGAGTCAGAAGCTCCAAAAGCTCTCTGCAATCTCAGAAACCTCAGGAAACAAGATTCAGGGCTCAATGGTGTGATGACGGTTTTAGGCATAGATCTTGCATAATTCTTACAATACCACAGTTAAAATCCTGATGAACCTGAATGCAGGTCTTTTCAGACAACGTAATAGACTTTCCCATTTCTGCTCCTGAGAACAAACTCTGCAATATTCTTCATAGATCAGTCTCAGTCACAGTAACTACTGCTTTAAAGAATATGGGGGAATCAAAAACCTCTTTCTCCAGATTCTTTCCTTCCATTTATCTCCACAGAGCAATAGCCAGACTTTTGGCAAACATGCCCTGTTCCCTGTCACCTAAGGCAGAAAGAAGGTCTGAAGCCCATAATTCAAAACAACATAGGTGAGAACCACTGGTTTGGGAAGCACTAAACTGACCATGTCAGAATAAGTCATGGGATCCAAATGGTCACGTTGCTGTCAGTGCTCTAGGATGACAGAGATAGAGTCACAGAGAAAATGAAAGCATCAGAAGGCATGGAAGGCTATAATTTCAAAAGGAAGGTATATATTGTCTGACGATCTGAACACAAAAAGTCCCAGTATCCTTTCCTCTATTCGGGCTCTATGATGTGTAACATACCTCCTAACCTTCAGTCGTTTCTCGCCAGGATGTGTAGACATGTAGCACCATGAGAGCTTGAGTAGCAGGCCACAAACAGGAAAAAATCCACATCTGCCTACTGGTGCTGATGGACACACAGGAGGCTGCAGATGAATTACAAACACCCTTTACATCAGCAAAACTTCAAAACTGCCATGGGTTTAGGGTATATGATAAATCTAATTGCAATTATTCACACACAACTGGAATGAGTTGTTTCATTTTTTCTACAGAAGCCCATTTATCCTCTTTTAATGTCACCACAAATGGCTTGGCAAGGACTACTTTTATTGCGAGTTCATAATATAATTTCTGGAAAGCAATCATTTTGGCATAGCAATATATGAGACTGTACCATATGGCACTTGCGTAGAGGGGATATAATGCCTTCCTTTCATGTTCAGAAAGTTTTATATATGTTATACCATTAAATATATGTATTGTATGAAATACATAAAATTGTATATCTTTTGTCATGTTTCCAGTGACTAAAAACTCCCAAGTCTTTAAGTCTTGATTCTCATTACTGCCACGTCTGAGAGTGCTAAAAGTGAGCTAGCATTTCGAGATCTTAAATAAAAATTTCCATGCAAACAGAAACTTATAATTGAGTGAATTTCACTTCACTTAAAAAGGTAGACCCATAAACAAGGCAAATCCCCATCATTCAAGAATCACCACACAACTTGATCGACAAGCTGGAGATCATCATTCAACAAAAACAGAAAAATAAATTAAATTTTAAAAGGACTAAAAATTGCTTAGTTTTGGGATGTGCTTTTATGAATCTGAATCATTAAACAAAAACGGTTCTGTGTACTCTGGCAGTTCTGGCACTTTCAGCCCTCTACCAAAAATCATCAGTATAGGAAACTGTGGATGGCAGTGATACAATTTTAAGCTTGATGTAGAAAACACATGAGAAGAGGAGGTTTCTCTCAAGATTATGGGAGGATGTAGTGAAATGGAATACACTCTTCTAACTACTTCAACAGAAAAGTGTTCACTAAAATAGTTGCAGAAATTTCTAGGGTAAAAACACAGCAAAATCAGGAAATCAGGAACTACTTTATCACCGCAGGTAAGGAAAATGAGATGTAAGACCACTGGAACATTGATCAAGGATAAAAAGGAGGGAGCCCAAATGCATTAAAATTGAGAGACGTAAAACAGCAGCATAACTACTAAGGAAGTTCTGTATTTCTAGGTCTAGTTCAAACTGTTTTATTTCACACTATATTCAACAAGAAAAAAAAAAGAGCAAGAAAAAATCTGAGGTAGTACCAAAGAGCAAGCCAGCTACAATAAATTGAACAGAAAAGCAGTGAAGACATAAGGTTCAGTGATTATATTCATCATATCGGAAAAATTCCTTGAGGCATACAGAGGGAAATGGCAGCACAAAGGAATGGGACTCTGAAGAAAGCACTCACTGATTAACTGCACCTATTCAACAAACAGCTTGACAAGGAGTAAGCTTCACTCATATCAGTAAATCTTAAGATTTAGTGGAATTTAGTACAAGAGAGACGACAATTCTCAGCTACACGGATTGACAACAGCTGAGGAGCTGACCCAGCACCTTACGATGTAAGTCCCACATCTTGCTGTTACTGACTGCTCCATGCCAACCTCTAGCACACACATAATTGAAAGAAAAAACCCTGTACAGGTTTTTCTACATATGGAGGCTGGTTGCAGGAGCACTTCTCCCATCAGTCTCCCAAGGCGATGGAAAACACACATTTTATTTCAAGGAACAGTGCCATGAATTTCCTGAGAAGTTTTCCCTCTCCCGCTGTGCCACGCTGACCAGGTACAACACCGCAAATGGGGCCTGTGATGGAGAGAGGGCTAAAGATACTGAAATCTGTGTTTCAGGGAAGGACCATCACGTTAGGTTTTTTCCTTTCCCCATTCTAGAGATAGTACTGCTCCCCTACAACACTGCTCCTTCTAGACTGCGTATAACGTACTGTTGTGAATTGTCTGAAACAGTTGATTGCCCTCCTCTCTTTCAGGTCTCAGACGTGAGTTATATTCCGAGCTTTCTGCCGGATTTGTGGCATAGCCCTACACCCGTCACTCACTGACTTGGGCACAAACAGACCGCTGAAAAACAGCAGTAAGGGTACTCTAAGGATAGTGTATACACTATGCATGAAGTTCTCTGGGGCTGATGGATGACAAACTTTACTTAAGTAGTAAATATTATACTAAGCAATTTCCTAATTATTCTAATCGAGTGTTTGCTATCCTTAATTAAGTGCGTTTCCAGAGTACAGTTTGAAGCTTCATTTCACTACTCATTCAATGGCACATACTCAATAGACTTTCAGAATTGACTTTGCTTTCTAGAAGTAGACAAGAGTAATAATATTTCTGTCATTGCCCCAGAGGAAAACAAAAGAACAAAAAAATAAACCCATGCACCATTTCTATTTACTGACAGCAGGGCATTAGCTAGGAAGAGAACTGAAGTCAAAGCACTCTAGACAAGGCTCCACCAAGCCCCGTAATGAGACCATCATTTAATGCACCGGCTGCTTTAGCTTCTTTCAGACTACTCCCTTAAAGGCTTTTAAATCCTTAGTTTGAAAGCTAAAGGCACCTGCACTCATACTTCTGCAAGAATGTCACCCACATCCCATTATTATTTCATCCCCTGATGGTCAGGAAACACATGTATCTTACTTCTAATGTGATCTCCTTTTAGATTTTTTTTCTTTTAATACTCTGTGAACTTCTGCTGACTCACCGCTTTTCTTTATAAGAGATAGCAAGCAGAGCTTCTTTATCATTAGTGTCCTTTGATCCGGCTTTCTGTCTTGCCTGTCTCTCCCTCGTTCGTTCAGTACATCCTGTAAGTGCCCTTTGATCTCATGCCACTCTTGCTTCCCTCATTCATTCTTGCAATATGAAAGAAACTGCCTATTCCAAACTTCCAGGTGGACCTCTCCTTTTGAAATAACCTGTGCGTTTGCTATAGCTTTCAATGGTTTGATGTTATTCATTTTGTCTCTATAAGCTTTAGTTTTTTACAGGCATGTTGCATAACTTCTCGTATTTTTTTTCACTTGTAACGTTTCTTTTGTGAGGGCAAGTTTCATCTTTCTTTGTATATTCTCTAATCTCTGACTTGCATTTTTTCTTACATATGCTGCCCCGCACTGAGATAGCTCTGGAAAGATTGCTAACATTTCATTGTACTCTATACATTAATTCTCATTCATGGGAAGGCAGTTGGAGCATTCCTTTATTGAGGTTCTGCAAAATCAACCAAATCTTAAAAAAAAAACACCAACAAACCAAAACAAAGCTAAAAGAAACTAAGAGAAATCTGAAAGACCCCAAAGAAGCATGCCTCTTAAACTCAGGATAGCTCTCAGCTGTTTGGAGAGTTTGGTTTGGAACCTGGCATCTCTCAGCTGGGTCACAGGTACTTCAGTGACATGTGAAAGGATTCATTCCTTTGTCTGAAGCAGAGAAGGATGCTAGTTACTGAAGTTCCTGAATGCATTTTATTTTATTTACAGAGAAAGCAGAGCATAGAGGGCAGCTTTTTCTCCAGGAATGCCTGAAGGGCAGGTATGTCTCCAGCAAATGTACCTGACACCTTAAACCTCAGCCTCACAACTCCACAAGTCAGTGATGCCACAGAAACCGGTCACAGAAAACCCTAACTGCAGGGGGGAAATGAGGAAGGGCTGAGGATTTACTGCGATTTTCACACATGAACTGTGGCACTCTAAAAGCAGAGACAGCTGCCCTGTCTGGAGCCTGCTCCAAGCTGCAAGACAGACATCTGATGGCAAGAGGTGTCAGTGCTGCAACCTCTTGCTCCCACAGCTCTTGGAGATGAAGTCCCTCCCACACTGCTTCCCTTTGGATGAAATACCTTTTTTTTTTTCCTATGTTTTTTACAGAATTTCATTTGTAATGCCTTAGCTTTGTAATACCATACAACCAGAGTAACTGACTTGCTAAAATCTTGATGAATCACTGCAAACCAACCGGCTGCAAACACTCAGCTGTCCTTCCCAGTGATAAATCATGTCCCAGTAATATCCTCCAGTTCCCATGTGGATTGTGGTGGACAGTCCCACAAAGGAGGCCACTGAACTTTCACAGATTCTGCTCAGGCACTATTTTCCTGTAGCAGTTCTTCAGTGCATCTGCTAGTTCAAGGTGGACCAAGTAACTTCTAACATGCCCAGCCAGCATCAGCTCAAGGCCTTGTAGCTGCAGGATGGATGAGGAACCTGCCTTATGCCAAGGGGCTACTCTCACAGCACGGGGAGGTGCAGGGGGAAAGGCAGAGTGGGATGGAGACCCAGCTAGCCAAAGGGATGTGCAGAAAGGGGATACCAGCTGGCACTCCTCCTGCAAGCCAGCCGTCCGTCCACAGCCCAGCTCTCCTTCCCCGTGGTGAGGCAGGGAGACATCTGCCTTGCTGCGCTGGGGACCAGTGGCTGGCTAAGCAACAAGATCACAGACATTTTGCCACCTCTGGTCATTCATTGCCTTTTTTTCTACGTTGAACACTAGGCTCTGGCCTTAGAAACATTAGAAATAAGTGTCCCATGGGTCATTCAGAGTACAGAAAGCCCCACAGTTATCCCTTTTAAAACATGGACACACACTATTCCTCCCACTGATTTTAAGATGTTGCCCTTTCCTTTTAGACATTTTATATAGACTGCTGAAGCTCCACTTCCAACCCTCAGTCTCTCCAGGAACTTGCCCGTTTCTTCTGAATAAATTTTCATCTCTTTTCCTTCAGTATGTGTAGATGCTCAGTGCAGGTTGGTAGGAAAGCCTGAAGTACTGCTGACCTCAGAAAACATCCAACTGCCTGGCCTTCAGTGCTGCCTTCGCCCAGGTAGAGATAATGTGGTTTCTTTTTTGGTCGGGGGGGTGGGGGTGTGTTTTATTTAAAAATGCATTGTACGCTAAAAGGGAGCTGCAATTCAAGGCTTTTCAAAAGCAAACATCTCCCTTTCCTCACTAGTCTCTGCTCTTTTATTTTTTTACTTTCAAACAGCTGAATTCTTTTGTCAATTTTATATCTTTTTTGCAGCTTTTTGAATCAGCTGAAAGTGTTAAATTCTAATTTTTCAATGCCAGAAAGCATGAAATTTCCCCTTGAGTCATTCAAAAGTCCTTTTTAAACAGCAATCTGAAGGGATGGCTTTCAAACTTTTGCATGCCATATATTTACTGTAATGTTTGACAGAGAAAAATGTGTGTTGGCAACACTGCTTAATCCACATTGAAAAAAGAAAATTGAAACCATACTTCTAGCAAGATTAGTTAATGATCAATAGCGACAGGTAGCTATAAACACAGTAATGGAGATTCTCTCATATTCTCTCATCTTCTGGCGTAGCCCTCCCATAACTACATTTCAGGAAAATGAATTTGTTCCAACTCCCACTCTGGGCAAGTTACCACAAAAACAACATGAGACAGAAAAAAAGCCAAAGAAATTTCCCATAAAGAGAAATATCAACAGCTGCAATGCTGGACAAAAACAACCTAACCTATCTGTAAAAAAAAAGGGAAAAAAAAAAAAGATGGGAGGGTTGTGAAGTCCATGAAGTAAAAAGAAGAAGCTGCTCCTGATGGAGTCTTCTCTGTTAGAAATGAGTAACTGTAGAGTAACAGGTCTCAAGAGAGGAAGACCAGTAAGAAGAGAAAGGAGAAAGTTTATGTACAGGCTGGAAAGCACCTTTTTATTTTTTGACAAATGCCTACATGTTTGTCCATTAAGAGGAGTCTGCTTTTTTCTGGCCCTACATCTCACTTAGTAATGCTGTGTTCCCAGAAGCACTCCCAAGAAAAACAGAATCACAATTTCCACCTTAAAATTTCACATTTCTTGACTTTTTAAACAAACCTTTCCATGTAAGAGGTCAGATTTCAAGCTGCTCTGTGCGAAGGCAAGCACAGAATAACTCTGCCATATCCGAACTGACAGCAGACGGAGTGAGAGACTGCAGCTCCTAGGTGAGGCAGGTTCAGCAGGGCTTGCGGGTTCTGTCTCCCTCGTATTCCAGGAAGACCCTAACAGGAATGCAGCAGCTTGAAGCAGTTTCTAGTCCAGAGCCAGAAGCCTGGCAGCTTCCTGCTGTAACACAACCTATGTGTTCACTTCAACTAGTAAAGTTGCTTGAAAGATTTTGCTCTCTCACCAGGATGTTTCAATGGAAGTTCTAGCTTTAGCTAAGGGATGCAGCAGAGTATTTCACCATCCCACTTTAGCTGCCCAACTCAGGACCTCTCTTCCTGGGCTCACCGTATCACTGATGGAGAGAGATGAGTTTTTCCAAACAGGAGTTTCAGACCACTTGCATTTATTTCCTGCTCTCACTTGCTCTCTCTGTAGGAGGGTCCTTTCCCTGACAGCACAGTCTGTGTGCCTAAAACAAGGAAGTGAGACTATCACCTACTCCTTCAAAATTCAAAGGACCTTCCCTCAGTAGACCATGTCTCAAAGCCTGCAGGGAGCAGTGCCCCATTTCAGTCTCACTGCTGCGTAGCGGCACTGTGCCCAGGCACAATGTCATCACCACACAGGGCAGCCCCCAGTGCGGACAGTCAGCTAAAAAGTTTTTACACAGCTCCTCTGCTTGTGAATGTGTTAGCAGGAGACTTGCCGGTCCCATGTTCTTAAACTGCAATAGGCAGATTCTTATTCAACGTATTAGACTAACGATCATGACTCCATTTAGCATTAGCAAGAATGACGTACTACTTCAGTCAGTCTCATTAATTCAGGGTAATTTATATAGGACATAAAATCTTTTTAAGTAGTTTCCTGCAATAAGAGATATCTCTAAGCTTCCTAGAGCTATTATATGTTCATTATCAGTTTGTACATGCTTTAGCATGTACAAAGACCCCATTCCTTCAAAATACAACACTTGAAGGTATGAATTATAAATGCAGGAATATTAAGCACAACACACAGGTAAGTGCAGAACCAGGGCCACTGCACAAATATAAACTGTATCTTTGAGGGGAAATTCAGAGCTGCTACTCTGAGCGCTCTTAGGCCTAACTAAAAATACAGAAAAGGCATGACAGAAAGCAAACTGGCATTTACAGTTAACATGGTTTCTCAGTAAATGAATGTAACTAAGTTTATAGAAAAAAAATAAACATAAGCAAATAACAAATCTGCATTTCTTAAATGAGCTACAAACCATTAAATCAAAATGTACTAACTAAAGGAAAACTTTATTAGTCATTATGTTATGGTCAGAATATAAGGGTAATACCGTAACAATGAAAAAAATAGTGCGGCTTATATGTATATACTAAACATATATGTTTGAGTCTTGATAGAACTGACGAAGCAACACCATCAACTCAAATCAAATTAAATTTCCACACTCAGTTTAGAACAGATAAGGCCCAATTCTATATTTCTTATGACCTAAAATTATGATTTAAATTAAGACACGTATGGGCAGATGGAATCAACATCAGTCTCTGAAGTATTTACTTTTGCATAAAAAGAACCACAATGCCTAATATCACCTTGAAGCCTTAAACGTAAGGAAACTACATTTCTCCTCCTGGGCACTGTACCCAGAATAGGTTGAGTCTGTCCTTTATGCCCCAGAACTCCAGAAGAAAGCTGAAGAAGATTTGCCAGACAGCCCTTATAACTCAAAACCTTCTTTCATACAGGCAAACACTGTACCCATTTGAAAAGTCTATCAGTCAAGACTTCCTCTGTTTTTTCTGATTGTTGGGCATCCAGGAAAACACAGAATAAATTATGCACACGCAATCATAGTTCTACCCTGCAGGTGCAGTAAGCAAATTTGGTTTACTTGCACAGTGATTTTTCTTCTGGATTTGTCCTACTTTTCAGCCTTCAGAATCTGATGACCCTACAATAGGGGCACCGTGCTGCTACAACAAAAGTTCTGGCTTTAGTCCTTGACAAAGACACTTCCTTTATTCACAGTTCCTAATCCATTTTTGAGGAGATGTTACCACACAGAAAATTCTTTGCTGCAGTTAAACAGCCCAGAGCCGCTCTACTTTTGCTTTGCAGTCTCCATTTCAACCTGTATCGTGAGTTTCCATGGAGATTTGCAAAGGGAGAACTATTCCTGCTATGTCAAATCTGGAGATCACAAAACATTTTTTTTTTTTCCAATATTTAAGCAAACAGATCCAGAAGGAACATCTTGCCCTTAAGGTCCATACCTTGATTCACAGTTCCAGCCTCCTGTCTGATCTTGGAATAAGTTAACATCTTTGAGCTTCAGTTTCCTGTAAATTAGTTATAACGGTTCTTCCCTTCTGCCACACTTTGCCTGTCTTGTACACTTCAAAGCTATGATCTTCAGGACAAAGCGTCTCTTACTAAAATTTTGCACGTCACTTAAAAAAAAAAAAGAAGGAAGAAACATTTTGGTTTGAGAGTTCCTTAAAGGAAGTACATGCTATTGTTCACACCATTTAATGCCAGGGTGATAGTTTTCTACAAGCCTGGTAAAAACTCCACCCCCACTCCGCCCCCAGGCTTCAAGCTCCTGTGAGATATTCATCCATTTCTTTCACCAGGTGCAACTAGTGCTTACAACTACCAGTGATTAGACCTCTGCATCTGAGCTGATACGTATCAAGTTCAGAGCAGAACTAGCTTAATTATGGTGATATGTCTGCATGTTTAATCAGATACTGCTAAATAAACGATTAAAACAATTAACTGCATTTTGTAAGGCACTGAATACACACACAGCAACACTAAATTGCTTGCAAACATTGCAGGTGACTTGATTTCTTATTATAATACTTTGGGGAAAGCTGTATACACTGACAATAAACTGATCTCAGATTTTTGGCTAACACCACATGAAAACTTTAAACAGCAGGGACTGAAACAAAGGAAAGAGAAGCATCTGAAGAAAAAAATTATGACGACCATTGTATTTTTCAAAGGACTGTAACGCCTTCTGCCTTAAATTCTTCCTAGACCTTTGTCAACATCTTACATTTTGCACCCCTATAAAAGAGAAAACTGCTTTCTTTAAGCTTGAAATATAATTTCTGGAAGGTTGAGTATCAGCACATTTTTATCATTTGATTTTATTTTTTTTCTTTTAACATAACTTCATCTAAGTAGGATTGAGTAAATTGAGCCTAAAGAACAGTGCAAGATGAAATGCTGCAGTAAACTAATATTCTGTTTTTCCCCTAACATTGCAGTATATATTAAAGATGGGTTGGAAGAAAAGAGTAATTTTATTTCCCATGCTTAGTCTTGTTCCCTTGCTTCGCCTTGATGGCTAATATTCCTGATGACATTTTAAAATAAAGATAATGGAGACTGGGGTGGAAGGGCAGTTTAAGAAGTAGGCTTCACAATTTTGTAATATTCTAACTTAATTTACCAGCCTTTCATGGTATGTATGTACAAGTCTGAAATTTAGCAGTCACAAATTACAAATCCATCTATTCCCCTTCCTCTTTGAAACAAAAGTTCTTCAGAAATAACGATTATTTCCTGTCTTTCCTGTTATCTGCTCGACTGTATCTTTCTTGCCTTTCAGCCTCATTAGCATGCTTTCTTACTGTCATCAAGTATGTAGGGCTGACAGCAAAAATCCTGCAAGGGAATCATGGAAGGAGTTTTGGAAGACACAAAGCGATAGGAATCCTTGAGCACTACTTTTCACAAAGGTTCACTAATAAACGGATCACTGCAGGGCTCTGCAGCTTCCAAAAGGAAAGATGGATGAGAATGGTAAAAGAGTACAGTGCGTATTTTAAACTGTAGCACAGTACATTTATTTTGGCATTTAAATCCCTCATTTCCCCAAGGACGAACTGTGCACATCTCACGTAACGACGCCCAGATGGCTCAATGGATATGGCTTAGCAGTCAAGCTTTTTGCTGGTGTAAACCGGCAGTTTCGCTGATCTCTCATAAGCTTTGTTGAAAACTCACAAGCTATTTCATCTACAGGATAGCACACCAACTTCATCAGGTCCAACAGTCTGCTTAAGAACCAGTTTTACAGCAATAATATTTACCATTTTGATTTTGAAATCTGCTTTCCAGAAATTTGCATTATTTACTCAAAATACATTGCTTTGCAACCATTCACGCCATTAAGAGCTCGCTAGTGAAAGAAAATCCTCAAGGGGTGTGAACACTGCCAAAGCAAATGTGCTTACGAAGTCAAATAAATATTTGCAGATTTCTTTTCAGCACTCACCAAGCTTTAGTGTCAACATATTTACAATCACTGCAATTAGCAGCAAGTGAGGCTTCAAGAATGTGATGTAGGGAAACATCCTTAAAGAAGGAAGGGACCTTACTTGACTTGCTAAAATGATTAGGAAAGAGACTGAAAGTGAACAAGCAGCACATGGTGTTTCCAAAGGGTTATACAAGTTTAGCAGAAAGAGCTGCTCCATTAGTTCAGTTAATAGAACATTCTGTTACTCCCAACTTCCTCTGTTGCTGTGCAGAAGAAGAGAGGAATATATTATTTTCCTTTAAATAGAATCAAAGCCTAGCAAAAGAAGAATATATAAAATAATTATATTATTATGAGGGTAGATTTGTTGCCAGAATTGATAGGACTCTGTCTTTATTTTAGACACAGTTGCATTATCAATTTAATGCCATAATCAGTATATATATATTCAAACATAGGGTAGGTTATATGGAAAATGGACACTTCCTGACTTCCTCTGTAAGGAAAGGGATTTGGTATTTATTTCATCTGTAAGCATCATTGAACGTCTACAGGCAGATGAAATTCATGTGTTTCTTTTGGTCATTGTATAATTCAAAGCTGAAGATACCTCCTGTTTTCTCTGTATCACAGTCTCTGAGCCAAGAGCAGCCAAAATACAGCAAGCTCTCTTAATGACGTAGTAAAAAGGAAGGCAAGGAGGACAGCGAGCAAAAGGAGAAAAGGAAGAGAAAATGAAAAACTCGTTCTTTGCAATAAAGCTTAAAAATGCAAACCCCTTCTTGAATTAAAAAGCAACATATTAAACCAAGTAATAATCTCATTTGCTCATAGGAAAAACATGATTATTCACACAATGCAAACTACTGGAACCATTGAAGTTGCTGTATCTCCTGTGACTCAAAGCTAAATAGCTCACGAGTTCTCAAATGAAAGAAGGGCTTTTTTTCTCATTTGAAAACAGAATCTTGAGCATCTAGCAAGGCAGAGAATGGGCAGAGCACATCAGGGCAAGATTATCTTCTTATTTTCCTACTATCAATTTGCTCAAAGGAAAATTACAATGGAGAGGTCATCACACTGGAGAAAGTAGCTCAGGATTTTCAACCCCAACAAAAACCACAACCTTGCCATTTACTGTTAAAATCTAGAGGACTTTAACAGTAATCCTTCTGAAAGAGCTGGTCTTAATCTTGCTGTCATTATAGCTGCTGATTTTCTCCCTTTTTATTATTCTTTGATTTCCATTTTGATTATTTAATGAAAGGATGATTAATTCTTGACCTTCCATTTCACAGACTGTCACATCTGGCATTTGATGCTGTTCTGTGATAGGACACTATGCCTGTGGGGTCTCCATGTATTGTATATTAACCTTCTAAACTGAACCTATCCAAAGACTGTAAATTATGCAAGTTCTCTTGCTGTACTTTTACCTTTTGATAATTTGCCACCAATAAATTTTCTGGGGCTAATCAAGAGCCAGAAGTTTTCTTCACATGAAGAGATTTTTGAACCATTTTTTGATACTCTACAGTTTAGTTTGCCTACTGGAAGACTAACAACTGTGTGTTTGATCCCAATTCTCTTGTTGCATAAGTCAATACAACAGATGATGTTTTTTTAAAGTTTTTTACTTGTGAGGTTGTTAACCCAGATCATGATGCCGGGAGGGACTGCTGTAGTCTATGACTGGCTTCGTGCATAAGGTAAGCCATGAGGCTCTGCTGAAATGTTCCTGCTTGGACTAGCATGTGCACTCTTCAGGAGGAAGCCCATTCTTCGTTTTGTGTGTTCCTGAAAGTGGACAGACAACCACCATGCTTGTCATGCTAAGGCAAAAGTTCATTGTCCTCCCTGTTCATATGTTTTATTTCACCTCTGAATTTGTCACCTTTGACTCGCAGCCTCCTGACTTTATTACTCTCATACCTGCCTGACTAAACAGCCATAGTGTGGACTCTTTATTACAGAATCAGAATCACAAAGGTTGGAAGGGACCTCGAAAGATCATCTAGTCCAAGACCCCCTGCCAAGGCAGGGCCACCTAGAGCACATCACTCAGGAACGTGTCCAGTTGAGTTTTGAATGTCTCCATAGAAGGAGACTCCACAACCTCTCTGGGCATCCTGTTCCAGTGCTCTGTCACCCTCACGGTGAAAATGTTTTTCCTCATGTTAACCCGGAACCTCCTATGCTCCAGCTTGAACCCATTGCCCCTTGTCCTATTGCTTAATGACACTGAGAAGATATTTATATATCTTTTCTCATATTGTGCACCTATACCTCCCAGAGGAGGACAGTGTAGAGACCTAATGGCACCATGGTGGCACAGCCAAATGCAGTGAATCAGCCAAGCTGCTTTCAGGTCTGGACTTGGCTGGTCAGTATCTGTTTACAGATCTACACCCTAGTCCATCAGTGACCATATGTGTCAAATGTACAGATGAGGTACTTTCTCTACCTCAAACATTTGATAGTTCCCCAGGTATAAAGCCAAAGTCTTGTGGTCACAACATTACACTCACTGGATACCTGGGTGATAATCCACAAGTTTCAAGACTTCTCCAGCATCACTTGCTAGAAGAAAATTCTCCATACTTACTGTATCATCTTGTGTTTTGGGTTTTCGTGGCAAGGTTTTGGTACTGGGGGGGAGCCACAGGGGTGGCAGCTTCTGCAAGAAGCTGCTAAAAGCTTCCCCTGTGTCTGATAGACCCAATACCAGCCAGCTCCAAGACGGACCCGCCACTGGCCAAGGATGAGCCCATCAACAACTGTGGCAGCACGTCTGGGATAACAGACTTAAGGACTGAAAAAAACCACAAGCGTGGGAACCTTTTGCAGCCAGAGCGAGGGGTGAGAAGATGTAAGAAACTCCGCAGGCACCAAGGTCAGTGCAGAAGGAGGTGCAGGAGATGCTCCAGGCACTGGAGCAGAGATTCTGCTGCAACCCATGGTGCAGACCATGGTCAGGCAGGCTGTCCCCCTGCAGCACATGGAGGAGGGGTGATGGGGTGTAAAGATTCCACCTTCAGCCCATGGAGGACCCCACACCGGAGCAGGTGGAGATACCTAAAGGAAGCTGTGATCCCATGGGAAGCCCCTGCTGGAGCAAACTCCTGGCAGGACCTGTGAATCCATGGAGAGAGGAGCCCACGCCGGAGCAGGTTTACTGGCAGGACTTGTGACCCCATGGGGGACCCATGCTGGAGCAGTCTGCTCCTGAAGGTCTGCACCTTGTGGGAGGGACCCATGTTGGAGCAGTTCGTGAAGGACTGTAGCCCATGGGAAAGACTCATGTTGGAGAAGTTGGTGGAGGACTGTCTCCCATGAGAGGGACCCCATGTTGGAGCAGGAGAAGAGTGTGAAGAGTCCTCCCCCTGAGGAAGAAGCGGCTGAAACAACGTGTGATCAACTGACCGTAACCCCCATTGCTGTTCCCCTGTGCTGCTGGCGGGGAGCAGGGAGAGACTGGGAGTGCAATTAAGAAGGGAGGGATGGGGGGAGGTGTTCTAAGATTTGGTTTGATTTCTCACTGCTCTGCTCTGTGTTTGCTTGGTAATAAATTATTCTGGTCTGTTTTGCTCGGGACAGTAATTGGTGAACAGCCTTTCCCTGTCCTTATCCTGACCCACAAACTGTTCGTTACACCTTTTCTCTCCTGCCTAGTTAAGGAGGGGGAGTGATAGAGCGGCTGTGGTGGGTACCTGGACTTCAGGCAGAGTTAAACCACGACACCTTTACAGGATGAATTTCACACTAAAAGACAGTTTTCCTAGCCCTTTTCAGTAGACCAAACCAATACAGGTCTTTCCACATCGTCTGTCTTCTCTCTTCCAGCAACTGCCATACTCCAAATACTTGCATTAGTTTAAATTTCACCAGTGCTACATGCCATCTTGTTAAGCCAATTCTAGAGACACAAAAATAGGAAAGATTTCAGACAGGAGTCTTTTCTTCCTGTTTACAGTTCAGGTTTGAGACATACCACATAGCTATTTTTCACCCATATAATGTATAACAATTTGATTTTGTGTCATTTTTATTCCTAACGAGAAAGTTCTGTAGTATTAATGCATTGTCTTATCAAAGTTTAATTACATTGCCATTAAATCATCAATGCTTTAAATTAAATAGTAACATTCAGACACATCTATAAAGGCATACTCTCTAGCAATATTTTGTCCAGGACTGATGCCAGATTGATAGGCCAGGACCTGTCACAAACTTATTTTTTTTCCTTTTGGGGAAGTTTGTCATGATTTTGAAAACTTCAAAACTTTAAAAATCAACATCAATGACTGTCCTGATCCGATGTCAGGGAGATTTTGATACGATCCCAAGAGACAAGATTAAGACGCAAATGAGGTCAAATACCATATACCAAGACAGCTTTTATTACAAAAAGTAAAAAGGAAAATAGGAAAATAGTACTGATAGGATAGGCTAGAATAAAAAGGCAGAAATTAAGCAAGCATTTGGAATCGAGTTGCAACAATAGTCACCACCATAGGTCCACAGCGTCTCGTGAGCGAAGGTGCAGGTCCACAGCACCTCAGGGGTCCGAATCTCTTGGTGTTCGGTGGTGGGCGAAAGTGTGGCATGGGCTCTTCACCCTTTGTTCTTACACTTTTGAGAGTGCTGAGTCATTGCAGGCGCACAACGGAACCAGTCGAACACGCGCCTGGTCACGCACAGACTGTACCCATGTGTAGGCCCCACTATCAGTATGGGGGTTGTTTCAGTCAGTAGCCCCCACAGGTACAGCAACGGGATGAATGACCTCAGCATATTCCTGGTCATTGCCCAGACTGCACATTACCAACCTCGTTACCATGATAAGTTTGTTACCATAAGGCACATCCCTGGTCTTGTCCATTGTTGCCGCTCCTCTGCACAACCTAGTTGGCAATCGAATGGGTTCTGGGCAATCCTTGAGGCAAAGATCATCTTCAGTCCCTTACAATGACCCAGGAAGCTCTTTGCAAATTACGTTGACCTGTAGATACAGAATATTTTCCTTCTAACAGTTGCAGATGAAGAACCTTCTGACTTGCTCCACCCCACACCCCNGAGTGTGAAGAGTCCTCCCCCTGAGGAAGAAGCGGCTGAAACAACGTGTGATCAACTGACCGTAACCCCCATTGCTGTTCCCCTGTGCTGCTGGCGGGGAGCAGGGAGAGACTGGGAGTGCAATTAAGAAGGGAGGGATGGGGGGAGGTGTTCTAAGATTTGGTTTGATTTCTCACTGCTCTGCTCTGTGTTTGCTTGGTAATAAATTATTCTGGTCTGTTTTGCTCGGGACAGTAATTGGTGAACAGCCTTTCCCTGTCCTTATCCTGACCCACAAACTGTTCGTTACACCTTTTCTCTCCTGCCTAGTTAAGGAGGGGGAGTGATAGAGCGGCTGTGGTGGGTACCTGGACTTCAGGCAGAGTTAAACCACGACACCTTTACAGGATGAATTTCACACTAAAAGACAGTTTTCCTAGCCCTTTTCAGTAGACCAAACCAATACAGGTCTTTCCACATCGTCTGTCTTCTCTCTTCCAGCAACTGCCATACTCCAAATACTTGCATTAGTTTAAATTTCACCAGTGCTACATGCCATCTTGTTAAGCCAATTCTAGAGACACAAAAATAGGAAAGATTTCAGACAGGAGTCTTTTCTTCCTGTTTACAGTTCAGGTTTGAGACATACCACATAGCTATTTTTCACCCATATAATGTATAACAATTTGATTTTGTGTCATTTTTATTCCTAACGAGAAAGTTGTGTAGTATTAATGCATTGTCTTATCAAAGTTTAATTACATTGCCATTAAATCATCAATGCTTTAAATTAAATAGTAACATTCAGACACATCTATAAAGGCATACTCTCTAGCAATATTTTGTCCAGGACTGATGCCAGATTGATAGGCCAGGACCTGTCACAAACTTATTTTTTTTCCTTTTGGGGAAGTTTGTCATGATTTTGAAAACTTCAAAACTTTAAAAATCAACATCAATGACTGTCCTGATCCGATGTCAGGGANCTTACAATGACCCAGGAAGCTCTTTGCAAATTACGTTGACCTGTAGATACAGAATATTTTCCTTCTAACAGTTGCAGATGAAGAACCTTCTGACTTGCTCCACCCCACACCCCACCCCCCAAGAAGTGGGACTCCAGTATCCATTTGAACAGAGACTCAGTAAAACACAGGGCTCTATGCATATAATGCTGTGCCAGCCCATGAAAAACTGGAATGAGGTGGGGTGATTTTTTTAAATTCTTTTGGGCTCCTGTTCTCCCTTAAAGAGTGCTAACATATTAGAAGTGTGCTCATGAAGTTAGTTGTTTAACTGAACTTCTTTAACGATGTAGGCAAGCACTGAACTGAGTGAAGTACAGATTGGTCTAAAATGGCTAATATCTGTCCGTTGGACATGGAGACAAGGTATTAAGCTTGCTTTCAATTGCTGTCTAGGCACATTATTTTTCTTTAACATGACCACTTCTCAAGCAGAGTATCTTAATCATAGATTACATCATCAATTTGTAGACATTTACTGAAATATTCCTAACTAGCTCGCAATTATCATTCCTATTTTTCTGCCCAAATTCAGTTCATATGGCTAGTAACAGGTTCAGCTTTGAGAAACTGGCAAGCATGGAACATGATTTGTCTCTGAGGTACCAGTCATTTGGCAACAGGATATGCCATTTTTAGTGCAATTTTACACTTCCTCTCCAATTTTCCTCACTTGTTACTTCCTGATTATCACTTTTACTCCAGTAATAACACCCTCCCCCAGGTGTCATTAATATTAGCTCAATCAAATTAATGTCTATGAATAAGCAAGCATATGAAAGAATCTAGTTCAACTTCTTTGATTAGTTTTCTAAATGCATGGCTCTGTTCTGGATTTGTGCTGTGTTGGCTCTACCATTCACTTCCCACTTTCTGTTGTTGTTTAGCATTTTTCTAATGCCTTTTTGGCTTTGTTTGCAGAATGACTCCAGCAATGAACAGGCCTTCCTATCACAGTTTCACCAACTATCTATCACCCACGTTTTGAACGGGGTTAACATTCAAGGACTAATCGCCATTCTCTGAGGGCCTTAGTTGCTAAGAACAAACCCTGTCACTCACTAGAAAACCCGCAGGGTGGTGGAATAAGATTTTCAGAATGAAATAATGTAACTTTTATTCAGCAAATTCTATTAGGTGATTTGGGTTTAGAATAGCCATTGTGACCCTGGGGACTCAGCAAATATTGATCATTCTTCCAGTGATGGTAGGCAGGCAGTTAGTCAAATGGCCAATGCTATCACAGGTAAACATTTTTACAGCCATACGGCATTCAGTATCTTAGCAAAGAACACTCACTTCCATTGTGATTGATTGTCATGCGGTATGTATCAGCATTGTCACACGGGCAATCACAGACAGTGTGTTTAAAATAAACCCCACTTTACTGATAATTTTGCATAGGGTAATGCCTACATGGGCAATCAAATCTCTCAGACAGGAGTGTCAGTTGCTCTCCGACTGAAAATGAGACTTACTAACATCTTTCCCACAGCAGCTTCAGATGAATTGGGGGAAACACCCTGAACTTCTCTTCAACTAATTTCTTATATCGTCGTCCTTGACTGCTCCAGCTCATGCATGATGCATCACTATTTACTATCCTACCCTATGCACAAAGCTTCTCCTATCTATTTTAACTCTGTACAAAAGACAGTCCTACATGATTAAGTCTGCGTGTTCAAGAACAGTTTCTGCTATTTGCAAGTGTCTTATCTATGTCCAGTTTGATCAGTTCTACAGGAGAAAACACCTTGACTCTTTTCTAATATGGCCGGGTTCTCCACTCAGCTCTGGTGTTGATTAACATCAGCACACTGCAACACATAAATTGATCTAGACAGAGCAGGAGCTGCCTGGCGGAACCTCCAGGACTTTCTGTAGTCAAAGACTGTGTGGAGAAGGTGGTTACAATTCAGAAATCACCTTGTCTCCAGTCAACACATTGTCAACCAGTTGATTGTCACACCTCGGCAGACACATCAGTGAGAACCTGGATCACCCAGGAATTACTAAGTGCACCAGGTGTGCACAGAGGTACAGCCCCAACACCCAGCTACAGCACAATTACAACTACAGGACAAACTTGAGTTTCATCCTTGTATCTCCCTTATGGCTTAAATCTGACAGCTTTTGCCACAGTATGAACCTTCTTTTTTTAAGAAAATATTTTAGCAGTAATTAGATATATTATTCCCACTTCTAACCTCATCAATTTTAATGATGTTTGCTCATAGCCCAAAATGAATCTATACCAATTCTTTTCCATATCCACTGGAAATGGTACAAACAAATATATGTTTGGGTGCACTGTCTTACATACGCTTCTTAGCATGGGCCATATTATGCCAAGGATTATTTCAAGTAAAACTTTACCACTAAGTCAACACACAGGTCTCAAAAGAAATCAGTAATTTAGTAGGGATCTTTCTTTCAACTGATAGCGAGGAGACTTCACTTCACACAGTAGCAGCTACTCTTCATCCCCAGTGTTCATGAAACCAGGAAATGAGATTTCTAGTATTTCTTTTGTTATTCGCGTGAATAGCTAAAGAAACAAGACCATTAAATGCCTAAGTTTTCACAACAAAGCTAGAATACCTAAGTTGTTACTGTGCGAAAACCTCTGCATTTTTCATACCTTTACAGCAATAATTTATCAGGTTTAAAAAACAACATAAAAATGCTGTACTCATTAGCCTTTTTCAATTTTGCAAGTTTAAATTTATACTTAACTCTTTTCCACTTAGATAAACTTATTTAGTTTGTAGACTCTTTGCAAAGCTGTAATTTAATAAAAATTGATCTAGTACTGAATTGTAAACTAACTACATGGATTATTTCAATATTCCTTTATTGTTCAGATGATGATCTGTAAATTCACATTGAATATTAAGCTGTTGCCCAGTTACAAACCCGAAACATTAAATCAAGTGTTTGTGTGATAGATATGCACATATCTTAAACAGGGTTTCATGGAGGTTTGCAATGATTTGAATCTAAAGGCCTCAATTTTTCTTCCAGCTATCTCACAGCAGAGAAGAAAGAGAGTTACCATTTCAAAGTGAAGGAGTAATTAAAATTAATTTAATCATGAAGTGAATCAGAGCATGATTTGTTGAGGGGGACTGAATGTTCTAAATGAGCACGTGTGAGATCCTCTCTTACGTAAGTTACAAAAACGCACAAGGGAGGAGGTACAAAGACTGACGAATCACAATCGGAAAACAAAGCATACAAGGGTGTTTTTACTATTCACTGGGTTTAGAAATCTAGTATGCGTTTTCCTGGCACAATAGAAGGATTCTTAAAGAGGCAAAAAAGTTAGAGATAGGTATGACATAAATACCTGCTTCTTAAGGTTCCCCTTAATAGTAGGTGCCCAGTAGGTGTTGAGTGCTTGCCCCTGCATCACTTCTTGGATCTTTCCCTCTTTCCTTCACCTATTAAACTGCCTTTATCTTGACCAATTAGTTTTCTCATTTTTGATATACCTGTTCTCTCCCACATCCTGCAGGGGTGGGAGGGGGAGTGAAGTAGGCAAGCAACGCTGTGGGTGCATAGCTGCTGGCCAGGGTCAAACTACCACAAAAGGCAGCATCTTACCTTCATCCTGTTTTCCACCCCAAATACGTTACATATTGCTCTCTGCATATTGCTGAAAGCAGTAATATCTATAAAGTCAGAATGAATTTAGAAGCCACCTGGCATTATCCAGATTATCAGTATGTAGGTTGCCTACCTAACACATAACCACAAAATCACAGAATGGTTTGGGTTGGAAGAGACCAGAAGGATCCTCTAGTTCCATCCTCCCTGCCATCGGCAGGGACACCCTCCACCAGACCAGGCTGCCCAAAGCCCCATCCAACCTGGCCTTGAACACTGCCAGGGATGGGGCCTCCACAGTTTCTCTGGGCAACCTGTTCCAGTGCCCCACCACCTTCACAGTAAAGAATTTCTTCCTTTTATCTTCATCAGGTAAATTTAATCTTGAAAAGAGCAGAAAGAGGTCTGCAAGAGCAGACAGACTAAAAGACAGGAGAAATATAACTAAGATGGACAGAAATGATTAAAGTATAAACTTGGAGAAATTCTTTGTTTTCTGCAGGGATCTGAAAAAAGAAACATACACAGTCTCAGCAAGACAAACGGGACTTGAAATCTGAGTTTAGGAGCTGCAGAAATGTGCTTCAGCAGACTGTAAGGTACAATAGAAAATAGACTTTTGCTACCAGCTGACTGAAATCCACAAAAGGAAAAATCACCTCACCACATAGACATGCAACTACAACCAATGACGTAGTTGCATGGCCTGAGATGCAAGTAGACTGCAATTTTCCTGACTGTTATTAGATGCTACCATGATCAGGAAGCTTGAATTACCATTTAATTGCTACATCTATAGCTTCTACCAAGAACAAGCTACTGTTTTCTACATATTCCTCACTCCCTCATTGCAAGCTTTTTTGAATGACAGACACATAGTTTTTTGGCTTAGCATGGCCTTTGGGCAGTGCCAGTCCTGTTCCTTGGTGTCTAGCATTTTCTGACGTTCATCATCTCCAGAGAGCAGGAGTTAGACATAAAAGCCAGTCCTAACAAACACATGTAAACATTGCAAGCAAACCCTTCTGAAAGCCTCTCAGGAGCAGTTCCCAGTTCATGAGGAAGACAGCAGATGAGGGTCATCACTGCTATTTTCCCCTATCCACAAGCAGCAACACCCTTCCTGTTTCTTGGCTGTCTGTAAGATAACTTGCAGTTAATCAGAAGTGTTTTCAAAATCAAAAATTTTAATGAGGATCTCACAATTAAAGTTCACTGATGAAGTAATATCCTAAGCAGCTCAAAATGTATAAGGATCATTTATATACAGAGCAAAAATTACAAACTATCATTTAAAGGAAACACATTTTAAGCATATATTGCTGATTACAGCAATTTTCAAGAAGCATTTCATTCCTCTACTTTGCATATCTCTATCAGTATATGTGGTTACTGTTGCATACAGATCTAGCAATTTAAAGAAATAGAAAAATGATATGTGATTCAACATGACATCCAGTACAATCACCCACGCTTCAGCCAAGGTTGCCAAAGTGGCACTATGTATGTCTGCAAAACAGGTTACAATGTGCTGTAGAAATACCTGACCTGAACTGGAGCGTAGAAGCAGGGAGAGATAGCACTTAACCTCACACAACCTGACCTTCGCTGATAATCTGTCTGCACTACACAGGAACCATAAAAATAGCCCTAGTGTGAACGTATGCTAAGTAATTCTAAGATGCTACAATTAAACTGCATAACATTCACAGAAAAATGTCTCTTTCTTTTGCTACTTGACCAACTGATTGTTCACTACAACGCAGATTGAAGGCTGCTCCTAAAAAGCATTTGAAAAATGTTGAATGCTATGGTTGTGTTTTGAAGCAAAATTAAACCCCACTAAAATTTCTTTTTAAGTGTTATGGCTGGTTCAGTACACACTGTCCTTGTTTCAAAACGAGGACACTTAACTGCAGAAACACAAAGCTATTATCAACATTAAAAACAAACTACTGCAGAAACAATCATGTAAAATATTGTACCTTCACAGTAAGCCTCAGCTTTGCATCTAGCTTTTGGTGTCTGGTATGCAGGAAGGAGACCACAGCTATGTTTAAAATGACTACTAAAGATCAGTTTATTCAGCAGGAAACTTTAGGGAAGTCTGGAGGGAAATGCTGAGCACAACCACTGTAAAGTCTGAGTCGCTAAGGAGCAATAATTAAGAATCTTCTGCAGAGAGTAGGTGCTTAGAAGGACTCTTTGAAATTTTTGAGCACTTTAAGACAAAAAAGAAAAAAAGTCAGGTGCCTGCCTTTTCTTTAGCTTACTTGTGGTAAAGCCAGGTTGCTCTTTATCCCGTTGCCCATTTTCTCATGTGTCTTAATTAGTCCTTCCTTCAAACTTTGTTCTAAGCCATGCACGCAGCTGAGGTGAGATTAATGGCCTGTCCTTTCCCGCATCACTTCTTCTCCCCCTTCTTAAATAAAGGTACTGCATTTGCTATTCTGTAGCCATATCCATTTTCCCCTGAGGTTTATTAAAAAAATTCACCGGCAGCCCTGCAATTTCATGTGCCAGCTCTTTCAGAATTGTGGGGTGGAAATTAGTTGGTCTCCTGACTTGAAAGGATTAAGCTCTTTGGATTCTCATCTAGAAAGTGGTAATTTCTATTTCCATAGCCTCACGGCTGCTAGCCATCTTGCCTTTGCTCTAATGATCAACATCCTAGGCCTGCTAAATCCCAGCACAAACCATTCAGTTCAACTCTTAGCAATGTTTGGATTATGTTCCTCTCTCCCTCACTGTACAGCGAACAATTCTTCAGCCGTTGCTCTTTTTGGCTTCTAAGACTGAAGAATCTTTCACCATTTCCTATTAGTACAGCTTCCAAAGTATCTCTCACTCTGGCTTGTGGCAATTGTCATTTTATTCCTGTATGCCTTGACTTCTTGTCTAATCTGGCTTTTGGGAAGAATTTTCTGCCTTTTTCTATTTAGGGACTCTCTTCAAATCTGTGCCTTCGTTCTTTGGAGCTTAGATCCTAAATGGGTTTCTTGCACATTATAACAAAGCACTAAGAAATAATAAAGTAATGTACAAAGAAATAACGAAACCTACACGTTTGTGACATGGCACTAGAAGACACACAAGGGTTACATGGAGTGACTTCTGTCAACTGAAAAGAAGAAACCGTGAAGACTGACAGATGTAACAATGCAAAAGAAATCCCAAGGCTTTGGGTGTATGGTATGGTTGATGCACAGGAGGCTTCCCTTACTCACATTCAGATCAGGAAAAGCTCCACTGAAGTCAAAGGAATTACTTTCCATTAACTATCAAGTAACACAGATGGGAGTAAGGACCACTGAAAAGAAAAGTAAATAGCTTTAAGATTTCCTTCTACACTTGATCTTCAGCAATTCTTACTTGCTTTCATGTATTAAGCAGAAAGCAAATCCTAAAGTCTGTGTACAGTCAAACCCTACGTCAGGAATGTGAATTTGCCAGCGTGTTGATCCCAGACTGCCTGTGATACTTTTGTATGGTCCAGGTGTGAGCCTTTCAAAAATCAGCATGAAGAGCTCAAACACTGTTAGGGCCATCTGCACAAGATCAAGGCGGTCCAAGGCTTCAACAGACACTATGCAAACCACTCAACATCGCCTACGTTAGCTGCAGCCGCCACCCAATACAGAGAAGAAATTCAGAAGCAGACAGTGCTGTTGCTGTCAAGGACAGAGCTTTGAGGCTTGCAGGTGGTTTTGCACTTCACGGTACATCCATCTGGTAGCTGGGTGGTAAGGAAGGTGGTGGGTATACAAAGATGGTGCGTTGGGAAGTTTGAAAACAGTTACATATATGAGCCCCTTGGTACCTACAGCCCTCTTCCCCTGAGAAAACCAAGACTAAGAACTCATGTATCAGGCAATCTTGGTTTTTTACAGTTTCTCTGTGTCTCTGGCGAGAAAGAAAACAACCACCTGTAGTGGCTCTGGATATTGGGGTTTATTTACAAAGCAACATGGTTAGTGCTTTTACTCGATTATTTTACACACTCTCTTGCTGTGTGACCACAGCATTACATCCACTGGATCTTGACTTCCCTTCCCCAGTCAATTCTGATCTGGAAAGAGCAGGCAGAAAGTTCCATTGATTCATGCTGTTCCACTGCTCACAGTAAACTATCTCAGCTGTTATCAGACAAAGTCCTTGGACATTCCCCAGCATTTGTCTCCACGTATCTCTCTGATGTCTAGGTCCTCCTCCACTTTCAAGTTCTATCCTCCAGCCAGGACCTTCACATTCTTATTTCCAGAGCCCCTCCTCCTTTCTGAAACAATTTCTTCCCTGTGGGAACCCTTCTTTTGGCCTCTAGGCTCTCTTCTTCCCAGGCCCCCAAAATGACATTTTTCCCCAATCTAAACAATCTCTGTGCAGAAGCCCATCAAGTGATCACCACCCATATTGGTGGTTCTCTCTCATCTCTGTATATTAACTGGAGGATTCTGTCCATGTCACTTCAGTTTAGTCCAGATTATCAAAATTTAAATCCAGCACACACTGGTTGCAACTGGCAAGCAGCAGGCTTCTGCTTGAGTGTTCAAAAGCTCATCTTTGGACATTCACTATGCACACATACACAACTTAAGCTGGTTTTCACCCACAACACTCCCCAGTCAAAGAGTGTTTCTATCATTTTTCTCCCTGCTAAGAAGTAGGGAGAAAGTACCTCCAGATCTAAATACAGTCACTGCAAAAACTGAGAACCCAGTAAGTGAAACATCAACAAGAGGTTTAATGGATCAACATGGAACATTACCTTCTCTCATGTCTTTTTAACTGCTTAAGTCTTTAGACTGAGTCTCCAAATAATGAAATGAAGTTGTCAGTTTGGCTTCTACTGTGCTTCACTATATTCACATAGGTTTTTAAAATGCTGGCTATGTTTGTTTTAGTGTGTGTGGCTCTGAGGTTTTTTAACCCCTACTTTTCTTTTGCAGTCTGCAAAGATACACGCATGCTATTATGGTGGTTGGTACTGAATCAATAATATCAGATCAGGGTAAAATGCACACACAACCAGTTTAACCAGCCACATCATGGCTTCAGTTCATTGATAGCCTCCTGGAAGCTTTAAATGGATCACCTGTGAGCAGAGACTAGAACTGCAGAACAAGTTGATCACCCTCTATTGACCCGTAGTAGTCCAATATATTTAATGTAACTCAAGGAACATTTAGAGATGTACAGTTTATCGTTCCATAAAGTTATGCACCACAAACTCTGGGGAAAACATCACTGTATAAATCTCAAGAGTGTACTTAAGAATCCCACGTTATTCAAATTCATTTAAGCCTTTCCTGTAAATCCTTGGACCCAAAGATAGTTTTCAGGTCACTCATTAATTTGTGCTGTGAGTAGAATTAAATCCATTGTAAACAGCAGTGCAGATCACATTTAAATAGTGTCCTGGAGTCAGAAATAACCCAAGCTGACCATCTGAATTCAAGGAGAGGCTGAGCAACAGGCACCACCAGGTTGACAAAGTGCTGATATTTATTGATGAGGTATTACAGAAGACCTGAGTATAAGAGAAGAGCTGAGAGAACGTCTCCCTGGGTGTGCTGTTCTGACAACTCTCTGAAAGCACCACTAAATGCCAAAGTCAACCCAGATGTACCCATTCTGACTAGGAATAACAGCAGAAAGGGTGTGCACAATAGACCTAAACATTGAGAAAGAAAAAAAAATTATTCAATCTCCAAGTGTTCATTTCACTCTCAATAAGCAATAAATCCAGCTGACCTCATATCTTGGGATGTGAGTATAACTGTAGCAGCAGGAAGATACAAAGGAGTATTAAAATACAGAGCTCTGACTGCATACTGAGCTGGGTGGAGGTGGATCAATCCAGTTTATCGAACCTGCTGTTGAAAACAGACTGCTGTAATTTGAATCTAACGTGCTGTTTCCCAAAGAACCGTCTCTCCTCTTCAGACATGCTATCCCAAAACAGTTTTTCAGGTGGCTCTTCACAAGGTCCTCCTCGTCTCCCGAACTGGGTGGCCTGCTCTTTGTTAGCTGCTAGCTCTTCGCCCGGGTGTTTTGTCACCGGTAACACTCAGACACTGGATGCCTGGGTAGAACAGAGCCACATCACCCACCTTGGTCTAGCTTTGTTTCCAAATTTGATTTCATGACTGCTGAAATTCATTCCACCAGCTACTTGCCCTCCCTGACAAGACAGATACAGACGACAGAAAAGGCAGCTGGTGTGAAGTATAACAACAAGGAAACGTGTCTGCAGGCTTGTAAGGTCTGTAATGCATTCAGGCAGATGGCCCACACGCTTCAGCTTTGCCTAACACTGCTCTTCTTACCTGAATGTGCAACAAGGTTCTTATGAAGCACTTGTCCCTTACAGAGCCACCTGCTCTAATCTCTGACCACGTACACATACTACGCAGGCCTGTCCAGCTGCTTCTCTGCCATTGCTTGCTGCTTAAACACCTTCCTTTTCCTTTTCTTTCCTGAGCAGTACCGACCTTCTCCCTGCTCCACCTACCGCTCCTCCTGTACACACACCTTTCCCAGCAATTCCTGGTGTCTTGTGACCCACACAACCCACAGCTGAATGGTTCCTTATCTCACTGGTTCACTCCAGTAATTGCAGCATATCAAGACACACTGTTCTTGGCGCCTCTCATCTTTCTTTTACAGGTGTGCTTCCCCACTCAGATCTCTGCCTACCCCTGCCTTGGGTTCTCTCACCCTCGGTAGCACTAATTCCCATGCACAAGCACTACAAACTTCTCTGCACACTGACTCTTTCCTCTTCAGTCTCACCTACTGACATTGGCCTGACTGTCACTTCTCTACTTTCCTTTACCTGCTAATTTGGCAGTCCCAGCTCATCCACATGATTCACTTCCTGCCTCCTCAATATTTCTGGAGGAAAAGGTGAGGTGGGGTTTCTACCGTAGATTTGTCCTCTCAGCATTTAGTTTATTGTGCAAACCTCTCTTTTCATTTGAACTAAATCCCATGTTGTCATGGGTGAGGACTGCTTTGCTATTTTTTGTCACGTATATTTATGTTTAATCAGAGTACAAACAGGTCAAGGTGGACCTTCTGGGAGCAAGCGTGCCATCTAGCAGGAGAAAAGCACGCAGCATGCTTGGGTGGAGTAGGCTGAGAGATGTAGCAAGGAAGCAAGAGGGCTCAGCATGGACATCCCATAGCCCAGGAGAGACAGTCACAGAAGTCAGCAAGGACTAACATTACCTGAAACAGCCACACAGCCATTCCTTAGATGTAACGGGAAGAAACAGACACCAAGCAACCTGCAGAGAGCTCTCCAAGAAAGGCCTCTGAGTTGTTTAGAAGCAACCATGAAAGAAGGGCTGGGCAGAAAAGGGCAATTTTGTTTACAAACCCTTTTTATCTGTCTCAGCTGAAGTTTTCTCTATTTTCAAAGATTTCCTTCTAGTTTATGTTCTAATAAAACTTACCTATGGAATTTAGAAGCCATTTTGGTCTCTTCCAATGTGTTCACTGTAAGGAGAAGGCCACTTCAGGGTCCTGTTGCACATTTCTATAATCCTTGCAAACTTCTCATCACTTGTGGCTCCTCGGACTGACTCACCTTCTCACTTCAACTCTCATTTCTGCACAGGAGCTGAGTGAGTGACTTCAAGGGAACACTGACATGATACATTACTATCTCTCTCTTCCTCATTTGCTTCCTTTCCTCTTTTTCTCATCTTCCTTCAATGAGTGCAGGACTTAGCATTTTCTTTTCTTCTCTAATCCCTTCATATGTTCCCGTGACCCAGCCTTATTGCTCTTCTCCCTTTGTAGCCTCTCTCACCTGTTGGCTTTTCCCCACAAATTGCAAGCATGTTTGATGTTTCCACACCCATGACCTAACTGCCTCTTTCTTTTTTGTCACGTTCCTTTTTGACCTTTCACTTCTGAGACCCTTGAATGCACTATTGATACCAGCTATCAAGAATCCCTTTCCTACTGTTCAGCCTCAGCCCTTCTTATCTAGCTGCTGCCTTCCTTGCTCACATGCTCTGCTCAGCACTTACCAGTCTCTAATAGCTGATTTATAATTTTGATTTTAAAACGAGAACTCAATTTTCATGTGCTTTGACATGCTTTTCCTGGTAGCAGCTTTTCTTGTTTCTGTGGTTTTATTTTCTCTCTTTACTCTCACATTATCCCTGAGTGCATCCATCTAACTCCCCTCACTTTTGCAAGGAGTCAGTTCTCCTTCTACAGCACATCCCAGGGTAATGTGAGGTCAGAAATGCTGATATCTTCACCTTGCCATCACATCTAGGACCTGTGAATACTTCATATTTGTCTCCTAGGTAAATCCATATCTTGTCCGACTTCTCAGTAATTCCTAGCCATCAACTGAAGGGCAAGAAAACCTAAAAAGAGTTCCTGACCTCTCCTTTCCACAGGCCCTTTCTCTTTTTTTGATCATTATAACTCACCATTTCGCTTATTGTTCAGGATGATAAAACCCCATCTCATATGCAATTCTGAGCACACATTCAAATTCTGTAGAGCTATCTTGTGTATCATTTTTGAGTTATAATCTTTCCTGTCTGGCTACCGTCATGCTACTGAAATTCAGTTTCACACTCTCACTTCCATCTTGCTTAATGTAATATCATTTATTCTGGCTTTGTAAAATAAAGGTTGTACCTGTTCATAGCCATCCCAAACACTGCAGGAGGGATCATATTCCTAGTCAATCACTTTGACTATACGACTGCTATCCCTATATGGACTCCTTTCTCTATCACAAAAGTCATAAGCTAATTTTCCTCCTTTACTTTTAAGGTACTTCATTACCTCCTCTCCAAAATCTTTCCTTACCTATTGAAAAACTACTTTCAGTCCCTATTAGGCTTATGACCTCTCCTGCCATCATTTATTTGCTGTGGGTTTTGAAATTAGTATCTTTCCACTTATCTTCCCACTGTTCCTCATGCCATCTTCCCTCTAAACTGCATATTCTCTCAGCAGCAATATAACCAAAAAATGTCGTACACTAAAAAAAAAATAAATATCATTTTCCTGTTTCCTTACAGTCTCTCAGGTAGCTGCCTATGCTCACCTGTAGCCTCTGGTCTACACTAAGTAGAAAACTCCTCAAAGCAAGACATTAGTTTTTTCATGTTTCCATAGTTCCTAACACAATGGGAACTGATCAGAAATGAAGGCTTCTAACTGGTAGGATAATGCAAATAAGTGGTAGTCCCAACATCATTACATTAAGAGATCACTGAAGTCTATCCTTTGCCAATTGCTTTTGCCAACATCTGGGTGAAAAAAACATCAGCAGAGATCAGTATTAGGTCCAGTATGAAAGTGCAAGTACCATCATTTGTGCTGGAAGGATCATTTGGACTGCAAATGCATTGCATGCTTGAAAATACCTGATAAGTCACTAAATTCAGAGAAAAAAAAAGCAAAATGGTTCCACTGCACCTTGTCTTGACGTCCTCTCTTTACAAGTCTGCAGACTTAATATTTGTCTAATATGGTCTGGCTATGTGTCATTGTTACCTCTACTGTGGCAGCACATCCTGCACGTGGACCAGGACCCCAAAGCCACAGGGCTGATTCTCACACAGAACCAGATCAGGAGTACTTTCTCAGCCACGTCTGGGTCTGTCCTGAGCAGCACTACAACCCATGTTTCCAAAACTGACTCTCAAAAATAGTCTGTCAAAAAAAGAAAAAAAAAAAGAGAAAGAGAAAGAATTTCTGTACCAAGTGCAGATCATTTTGCATACCATCTGCAGAGCGCTAATTATACACACCGTTGTTATTTGTCAGTATAAGATATTTCAGAATGATATCTGTAAGCCATCTGCCAGCTATCTTACTCACATTCTTTAGATCATCAGCAAAAAATCTTACACATTTTTTCCTTAGGTAACAATCTGCAATATGCAAAAGCAGTTAAATGGGAATGACTTTCTAAAAATGGCTTCTTAACATATAACTGCATCAGGTGAACTCCAAATTAATTATTTTGAATTGGTTTAAAATGTCACATTTTAAGTCGTGTTTTTGATATGCATTCAGGTGTTAGGCAAGAATTTCCATAGGTGATTTATGCAAATTTTTTTCTATGCCTTTTATGTGATCTTTGAATAGAAACAGCAAGGAATTTATGCGTTAAAAAACAAAGTACCATTAGCATTATGCAAACAATTTATTTTATGTTCCCCTAACCCCAATCTTTGTATTTCATACTTGCTTAATATGGAAAAGTTTTGTTGGTTTGGGGTTTTTTTGGTTGGTTGGTTTTGAGGGTTTTTTTAAATGCAGGTGCACAACATTATTCTTTCTTGGGGAAATGGTTGTTTTACAAAACTTTTCCTCCTTTTTTTGTTAATAACTCAACTGCTCTATAATGTATAATTTTACTGTACAATTGGATGAATTTTAGGTACAAGAAATAACACTGAAAGGAGAGGAGGAATCAAGAAAGTTCATTCACAAATGAACAGTGAGCACCAACTGAAAATGTGAGACATTCAATTCAGTGGCCGTCATACAACTTCCCAACATGACTGAAATGACATTGTAGAGGTGATCAAAAGCGAATCTCATAAACAAAACCTGTCTTTTATTCAAACAGATACCTAAGACTTGAAGAGCTGCACTCAGTTCCTGACTGTGTAACAGGTTTCTGTTCCTGGATGACCTTGTGCACATCATGTAATCTCTCCTTGTTTCAGGTCTTTTCTAATAAATAAATAAATAAATAAATAAATAAATAAATAGATAAATCCCCAGAAATCCCACCTTAAAGCCACATCAGTGCTCTTAGTCTCAACCTTTGTTTGCCTGCTAAGAATGCACATTATGAGAATCCCCACCACATCTTACTATACATCTTCACAGCAGTCATGCCATCACCTTAGTTTTTGCCTGAGTCACTTCTACTACAGTAAGATACGCAGGGAACATGACAATCTTGACCATACCAGTAATCCTGCTGCTGTTAAACTTGTAAAGCATCATGCGACCTATGATCACAGTTGTTTATTGCTACTGAATGTAAAGCACAAGCTAAAACAAAACCAAAACAAAACAGAAAGTGGTAAGCTGATCCAAGAAAATAATAACTTATTACATGCTGAAAAGGTTCAATCAAGTGGCCTTTTCCTTCTTTTAATATGCTACAACACAGGAAATTTTTTAAAAATCCTTTCTTTAAAAGAAAAGGTCTCCTTACAACTCACTATTGTTTTAATAAACTTTCGGAGTACTGCCATGGTATCTTACTGTCCCAACCAGAGATCAGCAGGTTGTCACAGTATTTATTGTACAAATGCAGAACAAAAACTAAATTTCTTCCACAAAGAGAATAGAAGTTAGTACAAGAAATTTAAACATACACAGACACAGAGGAGACTTTTTTAGACCCTTTTAGCAGATAATAAAGATGACAGGTAAAAATCTACAAACTCTTTGCATGGACTTCTCCAGAATCATGACTCAAATCATCCAGGTAGGTTCTGTCCCTGTGCATAGCGCCTGTCAGGATTTCCCAACAAGTTACATACAGAAACAGAAACCACAAAAAACGTCCATGAAGCCAGAATCAGATCAGGGGGAAAAAAAAAAAAGAAAAAAAAAAAAAAAGAAGAAAAAAAAAGGAAAAGGAAACCAAACCCAACAAACAAACCACCCACCCTTCAACAAAGAATCAAATGGGATACTGTCTACTCCCTTAAGAACACAAACTTCTACCTTCACCACCCTCAATCCATCTGATGGAGTTGTGTTACTGTCAGTACACTGAATTTATACTTTCATTGCCAGAAAAACGTTGGCTATTCGACAGCAAGACAACTAACCTGATTTAGCTAGAACATTTTGTAAGAAAACCAGCTATATATAGGTATCACCTTAACGTAGCTGGCTGAGGTCAACTGTAGTTGAGAGGACAATGTATTAATTTCACGTAGCTATGTCAAGGTAAGGACCACTTGACTCCAGCTAGGATTTTGCCACAAAGCAGCTATTTGAATTAATTACCATGCTAGAAAAGCATGCCATGGTGGAGTGTATATATATATATATCATCTACAGAGAGACAGTAGAGAGTTCCTACAGGCCTATGCTGAGAGAAACGATAGCCAAGACAGGCAGAAAACACTCCTGACAGATGAGAAGGAACTGCAAATAATGAATAGCTTGGGATACTCTCAGACATCTCATCAATTGGCCAAGAAAGCACAGGTGAGAGGAGAGGACCTGTCCTCTTCTGGACCAGAAATGATAGAGATCATTGTGTGGCTCTGTGGGGGAGAAAATAAGGGGAAAAAATGGAATAAGTAAAGAGAGTTTCCTGTATTCCCCTAGCCACCCACACATGGGATCAAGCAGAATTTAACGTGTATTTATTAAATTCCATGGAAGTGAATCAAGACTTAATGAAATGAAGACCACCAGCAAATCTCACCAGCTCGATACCACTTCTTTCCACTAATGCATGCAGTGAGTTTTAGGACTAACCTCTTGTGAAAAATGCCACTGCCTACTTCCTGGCCCATAATCACAGAGCCTTTAATCTGTACCGAATCACACAAACACTGAAAACATTTACAGCTGGAACATGATATTGTGTTGTTTCTGTTTCAGAATATTTTTATTTGTTTTCCAAGGCATCCCACAAGCATCTCAGTTTGAATTTCCACTACACCATGCTCCAGCCCCATCACAGGCTGCCTCTCAATGCTGAGTCTAATGAGTGTAATGACAATATAGCTGAGTGAGAAACATCCTGTTGAATCCAGAACACTGAGAAACAGGATTGTTCGGGAATGTGAATACCAAATAGGCAGCTACTGCAAAAACATCATCCAGGTAAGCAAGGCTTTTCTCACATAGAAAACAACCGTACGGTTATTGTGCACGTGGTGTCATACAGATTCAGTACTCCTCAAGAGTCTCTCTATTGTACCAGCTGCACACTCAGCTTCTTTCTTTTCCACTTCATTTTGTTCTAAAATAAATATTCTTATGCTTAGTACACAAAATCTTATGTTATGATTTTCACATGTGTGACAAGAATTGGCTTGAAGAGCTCACTGCCAGCTTTTCTAAGGGACGTAGATAGTGCGAGTAAGAAAGTGAAGGCAGGACAAGATCGAACAAGAACATTTGGCTTCTGCTGTCAAGCAAGCACAGGGAGGTTGAACCAGAAACACGGGTTTCATTTCTAAAGACTCACCTCTTGTTGGCTTTATGGAAACGATAAATGTTAAGAAGGAATATTAATGACAAAAGCGCAATGACTTATCAAGCTTAACCTGAAAAGATAGCTTCCAAACATAATACAATATAGAAAAAGGCACAGACTATGCTTATGGATGAGTGGGAAAAACTGGAGTAATAACAGAATTATAAGTAATCAGGCTGGAGATGTATGCAAACAAGGACTTTCACAGGGCCTTAAGGAAAAGAACAATAACTGGAACTCTACAGCATGGTATAGAAGGGGAAAAAAAAAAGTTCACTTCCATGTTGTCAGTGGACTAGTACAGCACGGGCAAAGGTATCAAGAAAGTCAAAATATGGGAGTTTGCAGCAATGAAAAGGGGTTGGGGGAAGTGATCTGGACTCCAGCTCCTGGCTGATAGAGACAGAGAGCTAGTTCTTCAATGGACAGCAAAAGAAGAACTATCAAGATTGGAGCCTGACACAGGAGGCAAGCAAAAAAAGCGAGTATTAGCACTACTGTGTTACCATTCTGGGTGACAGGAGTAGCGGCCTTTTTGTATTTTGGGGTATGAGGAAAGGTTGTGGGAGGGAAGACAATTGTCCTGTGTATGCAAGATCTAGTAATGGAACATCTAGCCTGCCCTAGCTGTGTCTGGGGAAGGGACAGCTTCAGGTCTGAGATGTCATGGAGAGCCCAGGTGCCTCCTTGCAGTGATTCTACCACTGACATCTGAATGTTGGTACAATGATACTCAGGAAACCTCAGACAAATTGAGGCATGTGTGATATACCCAGTGAATAGCACAAGGTACTCTTTTAGCACTTTGCAGTGCCTTGATGTTGTTACCTCATTATTGCAAGCATGTATTTCACCATGCAGTCTCTAGCTTTCATTAAATCTAAAAAGAAAAACAAGCCCCACTTAAACTGTCTATCCCTTGAATAGAGACACTGAAAAAGATAATGAATGAAGAAACCTTTAAAACTTTGAAAATGCATGCACCACCATAAATCCTTTACTGCCTCTTTTCTTGTATATATGCTTTATTTCTTAATTTGCAAAGGTCACCTCTTTTAGAAGCTAAGACACTGAAACAAAGGTAATAGCTGCCTTCAATAGAACAGGTACTTTGTAAATCCCACTTTGATTTTGATTCTTCCCCACACTACAGAGTTGAAAGCTTTTTAAAAAAAGAGCAATCATTAATAGCAGCAGAACAGAGATCTCTTTTTCCAGTCCAAGAGGGACATGACTGGAGAATTTCAGGGTATTCTGAGCTAATCCACAAAACAATTCCACAAACTTTCAATTTTCATATTGTAAAAAAGCTAAGGAAATAATCTACAGAGACACTTTAGACCTTTTTCTTGCTCACTGTCTACAACAGACTGTTGTTCCTTTAGTACTGAGACTGTGCTTTGATTGCTTTCCCAAAGCAAGATGGCATTAGCAATCCTTGCAAATTGTTTAATTTCTTTCCTTTACACAATCAAATGCTACCATGGCTCTGGCACTTCATTACCTGTATCATGCATTACAGTTATCTTACATGGTGGCCTTGTTTTCTTATTTTATGGCTTAACTGTTATAAAGCGCTGCTATAACTTACCCATTTCTAATTTGGCAGTCCCCATGCTCTCTTACAGGCATCTGTCCCCTGCATCATGGTTCACATAGGCTTAGGCATCTTGAAACAAGACCAAATGTATATCCTAAAGAAGCTTTACCACCAAGCTCACAAGGCATTTAACTGGTTCTTAGGCCCCTAGCACATCAGGGTGGAAAGATCATTCTTTCAACTTCTGCCTGTAACCAGTATGAATCTAGACTGTGAGGCTGAGATTTGTCAGAATAAGTATCCTGAGCAACAGCTTAGCTTTCAGGTATATCTACAAGTTAATTAAATTGGTGCTCTACTTCAGAACTTACATACCACTGAAATATCTGTCAAGAATCTTTTCAAGAAATAATTTTCTCTTAGAAAAACTGAACCTTAAAGAAAAAAGGTGATAATGTTTTAATTTGTGGCTATTTTTGACCTTTTCAAATCCTCATGCTGTGGTTGTCCTAGGCCCCCCAAAACAATGGATTGTGTATAAGAAAGGGAAACCCACAAAAATGTGTACTCTCCAGGAAAAAAACAAAACCAAACAAAAAAAATCCCAAACTGAAGAAATAAAACAGTATAAATTGGTAATATAATCCGTATATAAAATCAGAGTATAACTGATACAGAAGAATTAAGCTTTTTCCAGCTGTTAATGTTCTCGTTGACAAAAAAAAGTGTGGATTATTTTATTCCTTTTCCACTCCATGGTAGTTCAGCATCACAGAGCTCTTCCCCAATGTAAGTGGGNGAAAATAACTAACAGATGAGTATTTATATTTAGGATTAGAGCTTTGCATAGACAAACAGTAGATAAATGTGTGCCCTCAGTATCTAGGTTACTTCCTCTAGGAATTGGACCTGATGTTCTCTTTCCAGAGGAACAAAAAATAAAGATTCAAAGAAGCAATGAGAAGATGAGAAATGAACTTACTTTGAAATATGTCAATAATGATACACAAATGCTTGCCAGAAGCACATTACTTACATTCTTGAAAAAGTTAAAAGTTCAAGAAATGTAAAATAAAGTACAAGATATAATGAGATGTAAGAAATAAGAACCAGAAATAGCTGTGTTGTAAGTCAGAGCAATGTGCAAGCTTATTTACAAGTCAAAAGGAAAATAATCACCCTTACATTCACGTAAAAGCTTTTTCTAAACCTCCCATTAACTATATGGTGACGCATGCAGCTGCCAGATTTCAATAATTCAGCCCATATTTCACAGAACTGATTCACCTCCACTTGTGACCTCTCTCCAAGGTGGGCTAGCGGAGAGGGTCCAAAGGCTGGCAGAAGCCACGCTTCCCTCCCAGTAAACCAAAACGGGTTGTGACCACACAGCTACACGGTGTACCCTGTGGCAGAAGCAATACCCAGCCAAACTGGAGCATGAAAAATGCAAACGAAGTGAGCGTACACTGGTCTACAGGGACCATGACACAAAGCTGTAAGACTCCCGAAAGACCGTTGTAAAGGCTAATCAGCTCCGCATCTGCAATAACTAGAGACATCAGAATCTTGAAGTTTTGGGATTTTGTTTGGTTCATTGGTTGGGGTTTATTTGTCTTTTTAGTTTTTCCTGCTCTTGTTTCTCTGTGGTAAGTCTGGCAATTTCTGGCACTACAGAGAGACTGTAGGAAGCACGATCATCTTATATCAGCAACTTCAAAACTGGAAGGCAGCAAAAAAACAGCCAACAAGAACATGTAAAAGCAAAGCTCAAGGCCAAGACCAGAATTTCAACCTGTGTCCTTGAGTGCTCTGTATGTCTTAGAGTCTTAGATCTCTACAGCTGTCTCACTGAAGAACCTTCAAAGCACTCTGTATATTCTGCTACATAAAAGAAAGGTTTTCAGTGCTACTCTTAGTTTGAGCAAGAGGAATATCATATATATGCCTTATATTGGCAAATAAACAGTGGTAAAAAATGGCTGTAGCACAGATAAGCTTCAGAGCAAACATAGCTAAATAAATGAAAGGGAAAACACTGCAGCAGTGAGTCATGTGTCTACCCATCCACTTGTTATTCTGCAAGGCAGCTCAGTTGTTTGTCCAGGATAAATCAGCCTTCTTGCTTCCTGTTCACTACAGGGGACTGACAGCATACTATTCACCTATATTTTTAGCAGAGCCCATGTTGATAGGCACTTTCAGGATAGCCTCAAAATGATGGTCCCTCTCACAGAGGAATCCACTACGGACAGACTGACCACTGCTGAAAGTTAGGGGAAGCAAAGCAAAGGTGTGTCATATTAGTCAGCTGGACAGCACAGCACACCAGAAAAAAAAAGGATGTATAAAGACTTTATGCAAGAAAACTGTATTATTTGTAATTTATTAATTTGTTATTTGCCTGTTTAAAATTTTTCAGTAGCCCAATGAGGGTGATTAATCAATACACCACGAGTCCTAGGCCTACCAATTTCAAGAGCAAAATTCTCATTTAGTTTCATCAGATCCTTAGTTTTGCTTCACTGTGAAAGGGAAGACCTCAAAGAATATTTTTCAAAACTCAGCTTTTGGTAAATAAGTATGAACAAATACTCTCACAGTTCCCAAACAATTTATAAAGATCTGCATCAAATGAAATAAATAATTCAGTCTGCATTACTCCCAGTACAAACCGCTTTATGAACCCTGGGAAAGATACACAGAGAGCATGTGCCCAGACACAGTTGGCAGACAAAACCTGGGCGAGAATGGAGAGAACTGACCCTCCCTCCAACTCTCAAACACTGTCACACTACAGAATGTGAAAAGTCTTTTACCGGCATCCACCCTTCTCTTCTCATGCTCTCCCTGAGGCTTGGGCCTCAGTTTATGTCTGTAGCTGAGGTCATATTTAGAACAGTGCCACAGAGAAGAGATGCCATCTTATGCTATGTGACTTCCGAAGCTTCGCTGGTGCCCACCGTCGGAGCCTGACAGCTTGACATTTCCCAGTGGCTGGATGGCTGAAGAGCACAATTTTTGCTCTTCTCCCTGACCCCCTGCATGAACCAAAGTAAGCTTATGAGATAAAGCTGACAAGTTCAAAGGAGCCAGATCAGAGTTTGAACAGTGTTTTCAATAACTCTAATGTTCTTTACTTTTTACTAGGGGCTTTCACAGCCCATAAGCAATGTGCAGCATTTCATTCTCTAAGGAGACCTTGGCTAATAGTTTTCCCCTATTCCTTATTATCAGCCTTCAGCACAACAGGAATCTCAGTGTTTTTGTTGGAAACCGAATCTTTTTACAGATGTATCTTAGCTTGCTGTGTAGAACCTCAGACATCAGTCAGCTAAGGGCTCAGACTCCTGACTGAGTGCAGCCCATATCGCCACAGGCATCGGGGGGATCAAACCCAATGGGGTTCCTGTGGATCACAGCTGAATGATGAGGATCAACAGAAGCTCTGCCCCCAGATTAGGCAGCGTGTTTAATGCTACTGCTATTTACAGCTGTGATCATTTGGATTTACATACTCTGTAATGTTCTTCTCTGTTCTAAATACAAGGAAAATGCTAAAAGAAATGTAGCCACAAATATTTATCTGGATATTTTAAGACCTTTTTCAGCCCTTCTTGAGCCCTTTGGGTTGGTTCCCTGAAAACGTTTGAGTCACCTTGTTTTTCTGACCAAAGACTTTGGAGAAATTTTAAAAACCCAGGAAAAAATGTTCCTGGCAACCGAGCCTCAGCTTCACCCACACAATTATTTGTGCCAGAGTGGTTGTATGTTTGTCTAATCAAGGAGCAGTAAAACCATTATAAAATGCTTCTGATCAATAGCCTGTAGGTACAGAGCTTGTAGGCACGGAGCTCAAACACTGAATATTCACTGTCAATCAACAGAGTAAACATTCAAAAACATTTGCTGAAAAAAATTGAAAAACCTGAGTCAACCAAAGTCTGCTGAGAAATATACTGCTAATGCTAAACGGAACATTCTTTTAAATGCTATTCTTTGCAAATAATTCATTCCTTTCCAACTATAATTTTAAGTTGCTTAAAGATTGTTGTAAATTACAGAAATGTTCTGTATTTAATATTTCTTTTCAGATCATGAAAGAAAAGCCTCATTAGAAGACAATAATGAATATATAGATCTAAAAAGGGGGGACATTTGGGAAAACTTTGACATTTGGACTGTCACTTTTTTAAACCAACCACATATGGCAGGAATCAACAGATCTGTGCTATTCACACAAGCATAGCGAGGGGCATGAGAAGGAATGGTAAACAATTGTATTTGTATATTTTCCTGTTGAAGCAAGATGCCTTCTCAGAATTTTAACCCAGGAGGTAGAAACTTACTCTGCAAACAATATGTTAAGCACAATTTATTTTTACTGTATTTCTGAAAAAACATGTGAGAAGTCGTATGTGGTTAATGTAATGCCACATTTCACTTGCAACACTTAAAATGTGGGTATGAAGACTTTCAAAGAGACAGTCATCTTGCAAGTAAACAACTTATTCAAGTTTTTCAATTTATTTCAAAGAAAAAAACCCATGTGTTTACACTTTAAGCATTACTATCCCTAGAGACATAAAGATGATTTAGCAATACCTGGATAATGTTCAGCTGTATATATTCCTCCGTGTTTCTTTAGTTTGCTGAGCCATAGACTGGTGCACTGTTTGCGCTTTGCACTGCTATGACTCCATCCAGATGACAATCTCAAAGCATTTTTGAAACATGAATGGATTAATTCTCACCAGCTGAGGCAAGGAGAGGTGGGAGAGGTTCAGTGACTTCCTCAGGGACACAAAAACCAGCCTTGATTCAACTCTCAGGCTGCAGTCTGGCACATAGCAAACTACTAGAGTCCAAAAGTTCACTAAAAGTTTTCAACAACATTCCTCTTTACAGCCCTGATCTTGAGAAGGTGATGCAAATAAGTGAAAAAGTTCTAGCTGCAGAAGTGAACTAGTTCATAAATTGTACAACTGGGCCAGGAGTCAGATCTCTCTAGTCCTCCCAGTCATCACAGCAGATTTTCTGATGTCTGGAAATTAGTTAAGGCAACAGAAGGATCTGTCATCCCAAGTTAAATATCACAGATAAAAATGAACAGCAAGCATCGCCATATTGTCACATCATTGCCCAACTAATACCAGAAAGACCGAAACTAAATTGCAGAGAAAAAGCTAATAGCTTTGCAGGAAGAACAGCAAATGCCCTTGCCAGAAATGTGGCATACAAACCAAAGCCGTCATTTCTTCTTTTAGGCTAAAAGGACAGCTAGAAGACCTAAGGGTTAAAACGAGTAATGCAGATCAAATCTCAAAACAGAAGACATACTACCTTTCAAAGAAAGGAATATTATTTTCTTCCCATCTCTCCAAAGAATTTTAAAAAGCATTTGAAGGAAAGAGACATTGATAACCAAATTGAAAACAAGGCAGAACTTTATTTCCCTACATACTTTTGAAAGTCGCATTTTGAGATGTTCATGTAGGCAGAAGGGAAGAACATCATTATGCAATGAAATACAGCATTAGCTGTCCAGACTGTAACTAATGGGATTATGGCAGGACTAGGGAAACTATCAGTTCTCAGAGTGCCTTCATTTATCTGTTTATTTTCAGCATTTGTTTCAAAGACATGTTATTCAAACAATAAAATATTGAAAATACATTGAGGGACATGGAGCTAAAAGGTAGGATTAACTCAAGATGTAATATCAACATAACTGTTCTCAATGTCCATTGCTTCAGTACACAGTTCATTCTTCAGAGCCACTCTGCAGCAAAAAACAGTAATTTACTTTTTATTTCTGACCTCTGTATTCACCCTATTTTTATTTTTTTTCAAGAGAGATTAATTTAATATCAAGGAATGCCAACTTCTCCCAACTTGCAGGGATTATAACTAGCGTTGGTATGCACAGTGCATCTTGAAAGATTCTCTCTTCTGCATAGATGATGGACCGGAGTATCAAAGTTCCTGATTCACCTCTTAGCTGAAGTTGTTCTCAGTGTTTTGTTTAAAACCTTTAAGCTTCAATGCTTGATCAAGCATTAACACATCGCTAAAGCAGGAGCCCCGATGCTTGAGCACAAACACTGGAGTGAATAATGTGGTGGTAGAGATCATGCTGGAAATTTTAACAGAAGCCAGGAATATCTACCTCATTACATACTGAAACCACCTCTTCCCACTTAGTTGCTCTTATCTATTTCCATACACGCTACATGTTTATGAGACAATGTGAGATAGATCCCAGGTCAGAAAATGGACATAACTATTAACTTGAAGGCAACTGGATAATACACACAAACTGAGGATATGACCTCTATTTTCAGTGAAGTGACACAAGCCTCTCCAAATGAAAGAACACAGTGTCTGAGAGGATAGTTTGCTTAGCAGCAGGAAGTCAATTAGAACAGATTCAAAAGGTCAAATTATCCAACTATTTCTGATCTTACACTGAAAACAGCAGAATTATTTTCACAGACAGATAGAGAGAGCTTTGCAGTGATGTAACCTCAAACTAGAACCCATGCTCTTCCTAACACCTAATTCCAGTCCTTCCCTAGTTACATTTTTATTACATTACTAGAAGCCTATTTTAAATCAACCACATTAATTTTAATTAACTAATTAAAGTTTTTGATTAATGCTGATGTAAAATCAGAATCAGACCCCATTCTGTAGACAGTGAACTCAGGTTTTTTTACTTCACGTGAGGAGAAAATAAAAGCTGAGTTGAAATATTCCTCTTTAAGGTAGACTCTGCTAAGGATACTTAACAATACAGAGCGGCAGTGAACACTACACAGCAACAGCCCATCACTTAAGGCCAACTGCACTGCACCCCTAGTCCTCCACAAAAAGGTTGCACAGCACCTGAAAGCATTAGGATTTCATGCATGACTGGCCAGTTGCTACAGTAGCTCAGCCAGCCAGCGTTTACATGGGAGACAAAGTAATGCCTCACTAATATACGTCAGTGCTACTCCTAGAAGAGTTTTTGTGGTAGGAATTAGAGATAAAACACTACTTTTTATTTGAGAAATCTGCTTTGCTTGTCACAAAACCAGCCTTTGCAGACTTTTCCCTTCTTAAGAGACATATTTCTTGTTATCATGTACCAGCTTTTCCATCATATCTACAGCGGTTTCCAGTTTCTCACCTAAGGGGATGCCAAACGTGACAGCAAACCCATCACTTTGCAGTGTGTAGTAACAACAGCAATAGCCCTGAAAGTATGAGATGAGATAGCAAGAAGAGCATCACCAAAAGCAGGAAGGGCTGAGGCAGCACAGCCCTATCTTATTACCCCAGCGATGGCAGCAATATTGTCTTTTCAAGTTGCTGAACGATGCAACGCTCTGTGATGAGATTCTGATTTCATTACATCTCCACTGTGACCAGTGAAGTTAATTCATATTTAACAAGATCAGGATTCAGTCTTCATCATTACTTGTGGTGTGGTCATATCAATTTTCTGTCATGACCAACCCCCATGCCACTAAAGAGCAAGAGCACCAAAATGGCTTGCTAGAACATTCAAGAAATATGCTTTATGCTGTAAAACAAGACTTGGCCATTTAGATTTTCCTTTTTCTGAATACATATGGTCCTTTTATTACTGTTTTATATGCCAGATTCATTCTGAACCTCAGTTATGGCACCTTAGCATTATGTTCCTCCAACTGTATGGAAGATCCAGAATTAAAGACACAAATATTTATGCAAGACAAAGGGAGGCAGAGGGACA
Source organism: Psophia crepitans (assembly GCA_013399095.1). Taxonomy (NCBI): domain Eukaryota; kingdom Metazoa; phylum Chordata; class Aves; order Gruiformes; family Psophiidae; genus Psophia; species Psophia crepitans. Next base: position 134,111 of record VWZZ01003886.1, read on the forward strand.
GAGAGAGGAACGAGCACTCACTCTGAGAGTGCTAGCTTGTTCCAAACACATTGTGCCAGATGCCAGGATCAATTTTTCTGTGATATTGCCAACTGTCTTCAGCATTTGCTCAGGATACTCAGTGACAGTAGGTTAGGGCCAAGGGAAAAGAAAAGCGGATCGTGTACTAACAGGGATATCTGATGTTTTTCAGGACGGCAATTGCCTCTCGCTGTAATGAGCAGAACACATGCTAATGCGCCACGGTGCACTGCAGCCAGGAGGAAAGGTCAGGCTTAACAGAGGGCTGCAGAACTCGCTGCAAACCAAGCATCTATTTAATCACCACAATGAGGCCAAGAGCATTATCCACGGGTAATCATATTTTTTTCTCAAATACACTTTGACATGTTAAAACAATATTTCACCAGAATGAGAGGCTATTTGTGCCACTGTGGGACACTTTGAAGCTATGACCATCAATTTTGTGGATTTGTGTCAAATGTGCAGTGCATTAAAAGATATGAGTGATACCCCCTTTGAGTTTTCCCATTAAATGAATCCCTGTGACAAAGTACTTCAACAAAGACATGCTGAAAATATCTGGACAACAATTTCACACAAGTGTGCTAAAGATCTCATGTTAATAACATGATTGAAAAAGGCACCGGGCAAAGTGGAACAAAATTATTTTATCCAGCAGGTCTTCACTATTATTTCACAGGAAAAAGAAAATATAGCGCAGCAGGCCAAAGAGCCACTAAGTCAAAGTATTACAGTGAACAGAAATCTTTAACACGTTCTCAATCATTTTTATATCATTTCCTTTTTCTGAGCTGAGGGGCAGCAGGTACCTACAAACACATTTATCTTACGCATAAGTATGGGGGTAGTTTTATTAGAAGCAGAGACCAGCATTCATGAAAATTTCTACAATTAGATGTGATAAAAATATTTAGTCAAATAAATTGACTTAATAAATACAGAAAGAGCACGTCAACATAATTCATAATAACTTCTAACTCATTTGTCTTAAAAAGTATAAATATGCCAATGTACTCTTATCAAAAATGCAGACATTAATTCTTAGCCTGGTCATTAGTATAACCACATTCACATGAGCAGACTGAAAGCAAATGTTGCTGAATGTGTACTACTGCTGTAAAAGTATGGAAACCGGGCAGAATCTGCCACTGGTGGAGCCAAGTAAGTTTAGCTGGGAAAATCTGATAGTATTCCACAGTTCAGATTACTGTTTCCTGTACTACCTCCTGCTCTTTCCTTACAACCTGCTGTATTCATCATTAAGATGCTCAAACTCTTCCTTCTTTTTGTCCCTGAACACTGCCTCTATTTGTAATCAGTTTCCAAACAGGATTTAGCTGCAGATGACAGATCAGCTGGGGACAGGAGAGGCAGGGGTCTTGCTGAAAACACTGGCCTCTGCAGATGAGCTCTTACAGTTTCAGCATCATGTTCCCATGCCAACAGACGGCACATGAAGAGGTACTGAAGTAGAATCATAGAAGTAGTAGTCATTCTGAAGAAAAAGTACTATTAATTTTACTGCCGCTGCCTTCTGGAAGACTCATTACAGGGACGATGAACATCCACACACAAGCAAACACGATTCAGAAAGCAAAAGGGAAGTTCTCGCCTTACTCTCCACAACATTTTTCTACACTTTCCAGACAGTCTCACTTTCCAGAGCACTATAAGAGAATTAAGCATCCAAGGTATCTCTGCTTCAACACCAGCCTGTTCCCAGTGTTTGCTATGCCCAGGTCAGGACCTAGCCTGTCCTGCGATTAAACCACTCAAGTCGACCTCTGGCCTTTGAGTCTTTCAACCCTGGATTCCAAACCCTGCTCCCCAGGTAACAGCAGGACAGCAAGGTGCTCTTGTACCCTCAGAGTGTGCTGGCCGCAGGCCAATCCCTTTCCAGTCTCTTAATTTTGGGGTTGTGACAAGCCACTGTTGTTAGTTTCCTCTGGTCCCTTGCCAAGGGCATTTGGCTCTGACCACATTAAAGGATTGCACAGCCACCAGAAGTGGGACTGAAATAGCAGGCTGAAATGTAATGATAGCTACAGCCGCCATTGCTTAGTGGCTCACATCAAGTGTGTCTACCTCAGGTCTCCAAACAGGTCCTCTTCAGCACCCAGCAAAGGATGGAGCACAAACTCCTTGATGCACCAGCTAAGATTTGCTAAACAGCCTGGTCACCTGGAGCAGCATTTTCTAAAGCCTCATGGTCCCTCCAGCCTCACAAGTCTTTCTGCTCACAGGGCTGGTGCTTAGCCCTGTCTGAAGATCCTTATTCCCTTATTATTTACATCAGTGAATTCAGCCTTGACTATCCCACATCTCTAGAGCCTGCCTGCTGAGTCTCATTCTGATCTGAGGCTGAGATGTATTTACATGCCCAGGCAACGCATGCAAAGCAAAACGTATTCTGAGATAGAAATTAATCTCTCAAAATGTGCCTTGGGAGGAATTTGGAGTTACACGTTCAAAAAAAAATTCACAAAAAAAACCCCTGGCTCATTGCTTTGGTAGCACCACTCAAACGGCAGTGAACTATCCAAGGGCATTGTCTACATCACACAGGACAGAGAGACATCCTTGATCTTGTATGGCGACATCCTTCACCACAAGACAAACGTGCTTGGGCCATTTTCACTGTGGTCCAAGCAATGCTAACGCATCGTGCTATTTCTAGTCCTTGAACTAGGTTACCTGACAGCCACTTTGCTCATGCACTTTATTCAATCACTCTTTTATAGATCTGCAGTTACCAGCTTCCATACCCAGCACACCCATCCCTCCCAAGTTCCTCTGGGTGCTGCTCACAACAGAAGTAGTGAAGAGGCCACCACCACCTTGTCTGTGGTCACACAAAAAAGATGGCGTAGGAGGCAGAAGCAGCAGCAGCCGGTAAGACTTGAAAGCTGTCTCTCTGCCTCTTTCCTGCAGCGATGCCCAGGCCACATCACTCTGCTTTTGCAGTGGCTCTGCTCCTTAAATTACACAAGTGGTCAAGAGAAGGGGGACCTGCCACCTTCACGACTGAGCTACAGGGACCTAATACCTTCGGCTGCCTGCCTCCATGAACTCATGCCATGGCTGCCCAGCAACTCCAGCTCCGCAGGAGACGTGATGGGAGGAAAGAGGGTGACTCCTTAGCTTTCCTCCTAGGAAGGTGAGGGGGTTATTCTCTGGGCAAATGTGTATTCAATCCCTTTCATGCTGAGGAAGGCCTCATATCTGAGGTTCCCGGTTTTCTACGCAACTGGCACTTGCTGTTCAGCCATAACAGAAAAATTGGGTGGCGGCTCTGTCATCTGTGGTGGTACCTGACATGGATCAGAGACACTAACCATCTGTATCCACAGTGACAGCAGCAATAGAGCCATCCCACCTCTTAAGAAGGCCCTGACTGAGGGCCAGGAAGACACCTCAGTTTTTGAGAGAAACCAACATTCAGATTCACCTCACTCTGTGGTGGTTTAGGGGTTGGCACCTCCCCGCCACTCTCCCCTCCTTCCTTGCCTCACGTGCCATGGACTTACTGTAACCTCCATGCTAAGCAGGCAACCCTCTCCCCACCATTCAGTCCGTAAAATCCTGTCACAAAGATGCCAAACTTGGCTTGGCATTTCCAGAACCTACCACCCAAGACACAGTTGTGCAATGCATAGTGCTGCCAGCACCTCCTTTGGAATCAGAGCTGAAGTGTTGTGAAAAATGTAATCCATGCCTTCTCATAAAACCTTACAGCATGCTTTGCTTAAGGACTGCGCATTTGCGATAAGCTAAGTAAGAGATTATACAGAGTATACACAGCTACATTGAGACAGAGAGTGTAAACTGTTGTACAGTACACAGTTATCTGCTGAGACAGTCCGTCTATGCGGTAGCTCCAGGACAGCTACGTAAACAGGTATCATGAGATTCACACCGCCTGAAAATCCATTTTAAGGGGTTAAGCTGCATATGGCCCAGCTCCCATGGGACCAGCAATGGAAAGCGATGCCTAAAACCTGTAATGAAGCTACTCTATTTAACAAATACCCTTTATCCCTTAATTTCAAACAAGATGAGCATTACATCCCTACTGATTTTCAACACTATTTCCACATCTTGTGGACTTTATACAGTAATAAATTGGGCATGGTGGTAATTTGTCCCAGAAGTTTGTATCTCCTATCTACTGGCATCATTAATGATCTCAGCTATGTCTATTTAAGCCTCTGTTTAATGACACCATTCCCTGTATTGGTCATTAATGCCTTTACAGTTTAATGCAGCATGACAAATGAACACAGTGCATTTCATATAGTTGCAGCTACAGTAATGCCTCATTTGGTATTCCTATCAAATGGAAGTAGAACAAGCAGACAAAAATGTGCTAGAAATGCAAACAGGCTTAGGGGAAATATCTGGTGTTTACAAGTTGCACGCTGCTTACAGTGTTTCACATTTCTGTACACAGCCGAACTGAGTCTTCATAGCAGTTTAGGTCACAATTCAACTAATTCCACAAAAAAGTCTTCAGATTTTGCTGATTGCTTACTTTCAATTCAGTACTGCTACAGAGCTGCTTCAGTTCAGCCATATGAATACATATATCATAAAGGTTGCAAAGTCTGGAAGCTGGTTTGCTTGTAAGAGTTTGTTACACTGAATAGCCTAGATTATTTTTTTTTTGCATGTTTTCTCAAAGTGTTTCTCACTGTGATATTAACTACAAAATGAAAGCAAGGGCAACATGTCAGTAATATAAAGAACTACTCTTATTTCTTTTCTTATACTACTTAGTCTCAGTCTATTTCTATACTGATCTTCTGCCATGTCCTTACCAGTGTCTTCCTCTGCTAATTATGCAGCATTTCTTTATATCTTTTGTAATATCTAACGGTTATTCATCCTTTCTTTGCCTTGATGGCAAAGGGCTTACAGCTTTGCTTAAGGTGTTCTTATGGTATTGTAAGACAGTCAGATATAAGTAGTACAACCTCATCTTCTTGAATAGGTCCAGCTCTCCTCTCCCTGGGAATAATTCTTAAAGTTTAACTCATCTCCCTTCAAATTCCTATCACCATTACGCTTCTCATCTCCAAGGCAGGAGGATCGTCTTGGAGTGGCTACATCAGTGAACACAAGAAAAGCCATAGATGTCATCTATGTGGAGTTCTGTAAGGCCTCTGACACGGTACCCTACAACATCCTTCTCTCTAAATTGGAGACATACGGATTTCACGGATGGACCACTTGGTGGATAAGGAATTCTTTGGATGGTCACACTCCAAGACTTGTGGTCAATGGCTCGATGTCCACATGGAGACCAGTGACAAGCAGCGGCCCTCAAGGGTCCGTACTGGGACCAGTACTGTTTAATGTCTTCATCAATGACACAGTGGGATGAAGTGCATCCTCGGCAAGTTTGCCAACACCACCAAGGTGAGTGGTGAGATTGACACACCTGAGGGATGGGATGCCATTCAGAGGGACCTGGACAAGGTCAATAACCTCATGAGGTTCAAAAAAGACCAAGTGCAAGGTCCTGCACACGGGTCAGGGCAACTGCTTGTAGCAATACAGGCTGGAGGACGAATGGATTGAGAGCAGCCCTGAGGAGAAGGACTTGGGGGTGCTGGTGGATGAAAACATCAACATAAGCCAGCAATGTGGGCTAGCAGCCCAGAAAGCCAGCCATGTCCTGCATCAAAAGAAGCATGACCAGTAGCTCGAGAGAGATGATTCTGCCCTCTACTCTGCTCTTTTGAGATCCCACCTGGAGTACTTGCATCCGGCTCTGGGGTCCCCAGTACAGGAAAGACATGTTGCTGCTGGAGCAGGTCCACAGGAGGGCCATGAAGATTATCAGTGGGCTGGAGCACCTCTCATATGAGGACAGGCTGAGGGAGTTGGGCTTGTTAAGCCTGGAGAAGAAAAGGTTCCAGAGAGACCTTATAGCAGCCTTCCAGTACCTAAAGGGGGCCTACAAGAAAGATGGAGACAGACTTTTTAGTAGGGCCTGTTGTGATACAACAAGGGGTAATGATTTTAAACTAAAAGAGGGTAGATTCAGACAAGCTGTAAGGGAAAAATTTTTTACAAAGAGGGTAGTGAAACCTGTTTCAGTAGGTTGCCCCGTCCATGGAAACATTCACAGTCAGGTTGGACGGGGCTGTGAGCAATTTGATCTAGTTGAAGATGTCTCTGATCATTGCAGGAGGGTTGGAATAGATGGCCTTTAATGGTCCCTTCCAACACAAACCATTCCATGATTTTATGATGTTTGTTTTTCACTTCTTTTGCATCAAATCCACAAGTTCATTAATGCTCTAGCTTCATCTTTCCAGTGCTGCTAAAGCAATCCCTTTCTCTCTGCTAACTAGCTCAGTAGTGCACTGAATGTTCCTCACCTTCCTTAGCACAGTATCCCATTATCCATAACTCTCTCTCATATACCTTCTGTTGTGTTTCCAGAATATCACTACTAGAATCAGCTTCCCAAGGAATCAACCCTCAGGTACATTCTTTCCTAACAAAAATTATTCTCATAATGATTGTTCTGACTTTCACTGTCTAAGAATAAACTTCATTATGCTGTGAGCAACTTGTTAGACAACTGAGTGACAGAGTTATTGAAAGATTACATTTAAAAATTAGCTGAAGATGTTATAAAGCTGAATATAATATAATTTGCACACAATTTCAGAATTATAAAATATCTGTTTCGACAGTGCTTAATATAGATACCTTGAAACTGGCTAGCGCATGAATGCAAGTTCTAATACAGAAGCAATTTTTAAAAAAGAGATCATTTAAGAAATTACAGTATAACTCACAAGAGCAACATTGACATCATTATATAACCTTTGAAGCACTTCAGGAAACTTTATCCTAAAAAGTATCAGATACAAGCCTCTTCAAATGCATTGGCACTGAGCTTTAGAGACATTCATACTGCAAATAATATATCAGTCGGGACTCATCCTACTCCTTTGTCCGAAGTGGCCACCAAACACACAACACCAAAACCAAAAGCAAACCACCACACAAAAAATCACAGCTTCAAAAACCTTTGCCAGATATAAAACCCTCTGAAAATATATGGGACTACTGGAAACGTTTGACATTTGCCCAGATATCCATAAGCAACAACTACTAAATGTGAAGATAAATGTCACAGTTTCATTTCTGAAATTTGGAAAAGTCTTTTCCAAAATATTTTTTATGATTATTGTTTAACTATGAATTATAGCCAGCTTACACCAGTTTTCTCACAGCCATATCCCATCACATTTTCAGTACTTCTAAGAATGGAGACCCCACAGCCTCTCCAAACAAGCTAGTCCATCAGGTGGCATTTGACCACACTCATGGTTAAATAAAGCAATAACCAACAAAACTTACTGAAAAAGAATTTCCCATATTCCAGCTTGTGTCTACCTATCTAACACTACTTACGTCTGATAAGAGTCTGGCTTGATCTTCTCTATTCTTTCCAATTAGGTATTTGTAAACAGCAGTAAGATCTGTCCTTTGCCTCCTCCAGCTCTCTCAGCCTTTCCTTGCACATCTTCTGCTTCAGCCCCCAGATCTGCCTGGTGGCCTCCACTGGACTTGTTCTATTATGTCCATGTCTCTTGTACTGAGGAGCCCAGAACTGGACATGGCACTCCCACTGTGGTTTCATATGCTGGATGGAGGGGAATAATCTCTCCCCTCAGCCTGCTGACTACATGCTAGCTGCTGTGCAGTTGGCCTCTTCAGTGTGATACCAACATGTTCATTCAAAGGCTCTCTTCTTCCAGAACAAGGTAGAAGTGGAATAATGAGCTTCCAAACCTCATCTCCAAAGAGTATTTGTTTCCACCTTGAAGCTCAATGTTTGAAATCTTTCTAGAAGTACTTGTCATTAATTAGAGCAGTTATGGATATCCAATATAAATACCTACTTTATCATCTCATAAATATTATGTTCATGACCTCAATAGCTTTCTGTGCCTGAAAGTTCTACAGTTTAATCAAAAGTTGTACAGAAAAGTATTTCCTTTTAATCTGACATTCCTTTTCTTAGTGAAATGCTAAAGAGTAACCACTCTCTGGCCACTTTGTTGTATTTTTCTGCATTGTCTAACACCACAAAAGATGTATTATTACCCTCTACTCATGCAGTCTTTACTGTTTCATACTAATTTACAGACAGGAATGGATTCCCCTTATTTCTGCAGTTTAATAAGGATTAGCCAGTGCAGATACTACAGAAATAAGCCAAAGGAAATTATTTCAAAAGCTATACTTTTGTTTAGTGCAAAACTGCTTTGACACCATGCACACTCAGCTTTGGAGTGTCTCACAGTCACTGATCCTGCAAACTTTGATTTTCTCTTCCCAGAGGTTATTATAGATTTCCACTGGCTTGTGCATTGAGGAATTCAAGACTGTATTTTCAATCAATACCAGTTCTGTGGTATTTAAATAACAATCTTAAATAAGTGCATTTTAAAAGACCCTTTGTAGGCCTTGTTGTTCCTGTTCACATATTTTACCTATTAATTATAAAATACTGTGCAATTGGGGAGGGAAGTAATTTTAAAGGCACTAATGAAAGGGAAATTAAGCATTCTGAAGTGAAAGAACTTGAAAACATTGATGTCCCCCAGGACAGCTCATGATGTCCATCTGAGACAGCGAACAGCCTTTGTACTACTCCACTACAGGAAAACGTACCTTAGCACAAAGTCCCCAAAACCCCCCAGAGTTGTAGCAAGTCTTCTCTCTCTTGAAATAACATCCTGACTTCCTATATTTTTCTTTAATCTGACAGAAGTTTCTCTAAGAAAGAGGAAAAAGTCAGCAGTTATTCATTCTGCATCCAAAGCAGGGTCAGAGTTCAGCGAGTGAGGCTTTCAATCATAGAACAAAGCACTGAAAGGGTGCATGTTTCTTGAGCAACATTCATTTCTGTGCTGTGAAACAATCATGGTCTTGTGGGGGAAAAAAATTCAGAAATGCTCTACTGACAAAATAATGCTCATCTCAGAAAACGCTGATTCAGTGCAACTGCATTTTCCATGGAAACACATCAACACCATTGAACAGTTTGACTGAAGGCAGTAAGATATCTCAGAGCTCAATTGTACCATCTTTGGTTTCAGTCCAGATTTCTCACAAGTCAAATAACACCGATTTTTTTGTTTACTGGTTCTCATTTTGCGTCCCCAGTAAACCCTGCTTGCCAGCAGCCTGTCCCCCCGCCATTCTCATGCATGTGGAATATTTTTGCTTTACTGTTAATGAAGAAAAGGTTTCAGAAGTGTGTATTTTTTTTTTTTTAAATATCCGTTCTGATCAGCTCTAACTAGGAACATAATGAGGACATTTATGAATGGTAAAACAGCCTGCCAGGACAATTCAATCTAGTTACTTTACCAGAAGTTTGATTTTTAGCATGGTACTCCTTAAGCAGTTGAGACCTATTCAGAGATTCAGGACACATACCAGACATTCAGAGAAAAGTTACTTTTTATCAGCAAGGTCAGAATTTGATAGTCTGGAGTTACTAGCAATTTCTCTTCTCCAAAGTTGTGCGAGAGGGGATGACTGACAGTAGCTTCCCAACAGTAAAGCACTTCTTTAACCAAAAGCAACCATGTTTCAGTGTCAGCAACTTAGCAAATTAAAGACTGTTACCTAGGATTTTTTCGGTCTCCCCTTCTATCCATCCCACAACAAGAGGTTAATCTTAACTTTGCACAGTGCTTGTTGCTGAGTCCCTCTATCAATGCACAGGAATAAAAGTTACAAACTAGTGACTTGAGGTTTGAGGCTTTTTTTAAATAGATTTTTAATTACCTCGCAATATTTTCTCAAACAGACAAAACCAAAATGCAGCAAGCATGGCAGTGCTGCTTTGCAGCCATTCCCTGCCAAGCTTTGCCCTGCTTGCCACAAATAGGACCTTTTTTTCCTGTACCAAGGAAAATTAACAGACTAACCCCATGGGCCATATAAGAAAGAATCCAAAATGTAGTGGAAAGAGATTATGCAAAAAGCTTCACAGAAGCACACCACAGATAAAACATAACAAAAAAATTACTGTTAAAGCAGTACCAGGAATGCTATCATTCAAAAGATGTGGGAGAGGATCAGAAGAGAGGTTGCCACAAGAGCCAAAGCTAAACAAAGTCAATATAGCCTTATGTCACTGAAAAGTGACAGAAAGCAAGATCAATAGACCTACAAAATCAAGCCAGGGTTCTTCAAATGCTATCCTAACCTAGTCTCAGGTTAAAGTATTACTTATGGTGACTTAACTACCAGAAACTGCTTCAGTTAAGTTGGCACACTTGCAATATTATCCTTATTTTAGTAGAGCTGAATGTATAAAAGTGGATGTGGGTACAATGCTTAGGAAATCCTTATCTTCCAAATCACACAGAAATATTCAGTGATGCTTCTACTTGTATAAAAAGTCAGCATTTATATTTACGACACATAGACCAGAGACATGTAGGATTACTACCTTCATTTAAAAAAATGAGTTGACAATAATACTGAATAGAACTGTATTGTACCTGGAGATTCTTTCAGGCTTTTCTCCAGTTTCGTGCAAGTTCCACAAGAGTTTCATGCTCCAAATGCTCCATTATAATTACACTCACTCTCATAATGCATTTTTACCAGCCTCAGTAAAAAAAAAAAAGAAAAAAATATATATATACCTTCTGTTGCCATAATTTGGTATTTTTTACTAGGGAAGCTTCTTTTGTTCTACAGAAATATTTCCATTCAGCTCTATTCTATCTGGAGACTCAACAATTTCAGGATAACTATTTGGATGGTTTCACTCCATTACTTTCAAAGTAACCGAGTAGTCCACACTAATGTACCGACATCTCAAAGACGCATGGAAAATTTAGATGCTCAAACAAGCTCCAAAACAGATCAGTGGAGTTGAGGTGCTTCATTTTGTCAAGAGTAGAAGAGGGGAAAGAAAAGATCCATCCAGAACTACTAGAGGGTGATACAGGCTATAAATAAATATCCTGGCACTGTGCAAGTGATATTACTCTACCAAGAGTACATTAACAACAACGGGACATTATTTATAGGCCAGGAGGTGCAGAAAGGAGGAGTGGAACACAGGAGGAAAAATTGGGGCAATATGATGAAAATGTGGGTGGTGCAGGTGGGAAAGGAGGCCACCACTAGCATGACGGATTCAATGTGGGGAAAAAAACACTTTCATCCAACCTGGAAGAAAAGCCTTATCAATAACAGCTAACAGTCGTCCATCAAGCACTCACTAACAGAAACACTGAAAATCTCAAAGCCATTTAGGGCTTTTTATTCATCATATTGTGTTTTATCTTTCTTCCCCGTGAATGTTTTTACGTGCATTCTGAATAAACCTGTTGTCAACCTGACGGTTTTTAACTACAAATTCAATTTAACTTGCCCCTTATCACACAATTAAAACAAACAAACAAAAAAAATCAGGATCATGAACAGAAGTCCAGAAAAAAAAGACCTTTTTGTTCACTGTCTTCAGCTAAGATGTGCATAAAATGATGATGTTCTGCTGACAGATCCTGTAAACCAAGTAAGTGTGTATGTACCAGAGGTATGGGTCCATTCTAGGCAGCACCACTTCGAGAGAGACGCTGGAGGGAGGGAACTTCTTATATCACAGACTTCCATTTCTTTCTTTTGTTAGGCAATTTCTCCTAGGTTCAGTACAGAAAATATTGTCCAGACCCTGCTTCATGTGTCCAGAGAAGGGTAACGAAACTGGTGAAGGGTCTGGAGCACAGGTCTTATGAGGAGTGGCTGAAGGAACTGGGCTTGTTTAGTCTGGAGAAGAGGAGGCTCAGGGGAGACCTTGTTGCCCTCTACAACTACCTGAAAGGGAGTTGTGGTGAGCTGGGGGTTGGCCTCTTCTCACAGATAACTAGTGACAGGACTAGGGGGAACGGCTGCAAGTTGCGCCAGGGGAGTTTCAGGTTGGAGAAATTTCTTCTCGGAAAGGATGGTCGGGCATTGGAACAGGTTGCCCAGGGAGGTGGTGGAGTCACCGTCCCTGCGGGTATTTAAGGAAAAGTTAGACGCAGTACTGAAGGACATGGTTTAGTGGGTAATAGGTGGGGGGGGGTCGGTTGGACTGGATGATCCTTGAGGTCTCTTCCAACCTTAATGATTCTATTCTATTCCATTCAATAACTGTACTGAAGGATTAAGGTCAGTAGATTTATGTAGTACTTTTAAATATAGTTGATCTGATGGATTCTAAATGAAGTCTCCAGCTCTTCCATGCAGACCCTGGGCACTTATGAAGGGACGTGGACTATTCCTACCATTTTTGTATGCTGAATTCCCACAGATTTCAGGTCCTGACCATTCAGCTGTGAACTGAGCTCTTTATCTTGGTCTGCCCCTAGATACCATTTTACAGAAGTAAAGTTCCAAGAGACGAGGACGGGAAAAATTGCACGTCTCTACTCTTCTTTATTCCCCACTTGCCCTGATGAAAACAGATAAATAAAGGACAGAAGAAACTCCTTTCATTCTGAACACATTTCTCTCAAATTAGGATTATTTGCTAGATATTGGCAAATTTGGTATTTATTCTACCAGATCAAAGCCATCCGAATGTATACATATATAATATACTTATATACAAAAGCTATTTAGCTAGCCAATTCTTCAGCATACAGTAGTTTGATTACCTTTTCATCAGACTCACTCAAATTTCTCACTCTGACAAAATGAACCAATTTGAAAGTTGGTTTATTACCTTTCTCCTTGTAATTTCAAATGCAGGAGTTTCGCACTTTTTTTACTGCTCAGTGACCTTTGCAGACTCTGTCTTTTTCTTCTGCCTTTAAGACGACTAAAGTAGTCTCATAGTAGCCAAGGTCAGCTTCTGTATTTCTAACACAAATGAAATGGGAAAATAAACTTGGGTTAAGCTTTATAACCCTGATGGAACAATTCTATTATATTCTTCATGCAGCTGCAGAACAATGAAGTTGCCAATGAAAAAAATAATTTAAAAAAAGGATCAAAAAATCACTATGCTCGCTATTTAGTTGTGGTATGATCAAACCTGTCATTATTATATTGCTGTCAAACTAACTTCCAGGGTGCTGACAGTTACGTGCACGTTACTTAAAAAACAATCCAGCCGTTCAAATCTGGAGAGATAGTTGATAAATAATTTATTTTGCAGCTTAAATTCCCACTGACCTCTTTATGACCTTAGGGCTTGACAGGAATGCCGAAAAAGGGAATTTTAAAATGCAGAGATCTTTCACTGAAAGGAAATATAGAGGGTGAGATTCAAAGCTTGGGGAAATACACTAAAGCTGATTTTGTAAAGCCCTCCCTAAGTTAATGGCCTGCTTAGCTTAGGCAGAAATTTGGCAGAAACCAAGTTTCCATCTGCAGTCAAGACATCCAAACCTGTTTAGGCACAATTTGCCATGGAGACATTTTCATGCGTCCCAAACAGCTGTCCTACCATTAACAGGAGCACAGGGCCACCTCAGCAGGTACCCACACAGCAGAGTACGTTACCAGGCCAACACAGATGACTGCGACTGTCTTCATCTTCAATGACAATTTACATACCAAGAATAAAAATTTCTATCCCAAGTGGTGCAGGCAAAGAATGAAATGTAGAGTGAAATCATTTGAGCAGATCATGACAAAAAGAAGTACCAAAAAATACATAGGCCAGAATGGGTCAGAAGTCTGCCTGCAAAGCTAAATTCTGAAGATATATTCTTCTATTTAAGGATTCGCAGCAGATTTGAGAGACAATATGTAAAATATGCATTGATTTCCCCTTGATATTCCAAATACACAACATTTCTTTAGATAGAAACTGAGATAAACTGTGGAGTTATTTAGAGAACAAATCCCTCTGACCTTTCTGTAGTTATATTGCAAGGATGAGCAGCAAAGTTATCCAGTTAGATCTATCATACAATATCATATGGTATTAAGAAAGCGTTCCAAAAATCCCAGCAGTGGTAAGAAAATGTATATAAACTAGGAACCCATACACTAAAAATATTTCACAGTAAGAAATTTGCAAAAAATTCAGGACAGTATCAAACTATAAGTATGACTAATAAAATAACATTTTACAAGGCATGCTAAGTGGCTTTCCAAAATTGTGCTATTTGTCACGTATATGCAAACTAATAAAAATACTCTGCGTGCTTCTCCCTTCAGATTCATGAAATATTTTTATCAGGATATAAATATGACAGGCACATTCTCTTTTCATTGGCAGTACATCAGCATACTGCTGAGAGGAGACTCGTTCTCAGACCATGCATTTATCTCTGAACCTGCAGTATGAGGAAAAGAATAGCTCCTTACTTAAACATTATAAAGAAAACTCTAAACCAATCTTAACCAACCCTTTCTCCCTAGCTTAATGAAGACAACACTGCTCATTAGTGAAGGTATTATGGAACACTTATGTTTCACATCCTAATTTTTTTCTAGGATTCTGGTACGTAATATTATTTCATCCCTCCCGTCACCCTGCTTACAAAAGATAATTTTTATCAAGTTTGTGGGATATTGTTGCAAGCTCAAGCCATTAAGCAGTCACAAATCACAGAGTCCTGCAGGAGAAGGTAATAAAGACAGATGATAAGTTATGCTATTGCAGCTGCATTTTTAAAAAGAACAGCATTCGCCACAGACAACGGGTGGTAGAAACAATGCACATTTTGCTATATCTATCTACACAGAGAATTCTTCACACTTCCAGCACTCCCTTTCTCATTCCATTAAAGCTAATGGAAATATTCTTCCTTTATTTCAATGGAATTTAATAGCTAAATTGAAATTAATAGGTAACACTTTTGAAAATAGGTATTTATTTTTAAAAAGAACGCAATCTCTAAAGTGAAATGAGAGAGAACCTGCACTAAGATATCCCTTAAGCTACAAAAGTGGCAGCTCACAAATCTGCCTTGCTGTTTTTGTAACAAGGAATCCACATTAAGTTGTCCTGAGCAAGCACCTGAATGTAAGTTTTTAAGGCTTTATGGACTGGATCGGTGATTTTTATCAGTGAACCATCATGCATTATTAAATTAGTGTTACTTTTCTTGACAGCTATAACAAGGACTTATTAACATTTAATTTGTCCAGAAATTGCTATTCCTTGATGTATCCAAGTATTAGAAAGTCCCTTCAGACAAGTTATACACAAAAGGAAGAGGGAAAGTAATATCATTACTATTTCCTTAGTAGCCAATGTCATCATTGTAGTAACAAGGAAAGAAGCCAAGCATTAAACATGGGAATGGCAAGGACTTAGGAAGGCAAATATAAACTCTTCACAAAGTTTGGTTTGAAAGAGGCACCATGTTGGGATGCTCTGGGCGCCACAGCTACTCTGGTAACATGTGTAACATACATGAGAACATCACAAAAAATAGCTTGAAGCACTGCCAGAGCACATTTTCTTGTCAGAGTACTCTTACCTGAAAGGAGTGGGGCACAAGGGATTACAGATGAGATACACAACTGAATCCCAGGCAGCAAGAAGAAGAGTCCCTTGTAGCAGGAAGCACAGGTTGCCATGAGGTTTGGCCCAGATATCACCTGGCCACTTGGCTCAAGGCAAGGTCACAGCAAAATGAGAGGGCTCATTCCTGAGAGATAAAAACTGTGTTAACAACTTAAGGGCCTGCGATCTGAAACAAATGCCGCCCCCCATTTTTCAAACACAGAAACATAACTAAGTGTGAAAGAAGAGGCAGTATTTGTGACTTATGGTCAATTAAAGCAAAAGCTGAAAGCGACAGTCAGCTAAGAGAAATAATGGACTCAGGAAAGCCTGGCCTTCAGCAGTGATGGTGCCTATGGCTATATTAGAAGACAGATTCAGTCTTCATGGTTTTAGAGAGGATTTTGATTTCTTACTTGTCAGCATTTGTAGCCTTCTACATCACTGCTTTCGCAATGGCCAGTCCTGCACCTAGCTGAGTAGCAAGAGCGTCCTCAACAGAAGCCAGGCTCACCCGTTTGACTAAATCACTGTCAACAGCATTAATATGTGTAATTAGTGTAATTAGCTTATTAAATCTTAAATTTAACCATGCAGAAAGTGAGCAGTGTGATGTCTATGTGTAAAACATCCTTTTTATAGGATGAGTTTAAATATTTTTGGTGATATTATTTAGGTGCCACCAAAAGGTTCTTAATGGCAATAAAATATGACCAGAAAGGCAAGAAATAGCAAGAAGGAAGCTCCTTCTACTTTGGTGTTGCTCAGGAATAACTTATTACACAGATGCAAAGTAAGTGGGATAAAGAACCCCTATCTAATTTTATATTCATTCTGGGTGTATACATGAGATAAAGGTAGTGGAATTGAGTTAAATAAGTTTAAAATATTATTTCAATTAGGCCCTCTTTTAGGAAGGATAAAATAGTTATGAACATACAGAATGTCTTTATAGGACTTAGATTTACTTCTCCTTATCTTCCAAACAGAGCAACTCCAAATCTTCATACAATGCTCCTTGAAATATGCACAAATTAAAACAGTTCTTCCTCTTAAAATGTCTTGTTTATAATCTCTTGTCTCCCAGACACACTGGATTAACATGAACACACTGGACCTTGCAATGGAAAACATTCAAGAGGTTTCTTCTAGCCACTGTGCCTTCAGCATGGCAGGAACTATTGCAGCTGTCCCAAACAAAGTTTAAAGTGTAGTTCAAGCACCCAAGGAAAATAGAATTACACGTAACATACCTACACCGGGTGTGCCGGGGTATCCATTCGAGCTAGTTCAGAAACAGAGGAAAGGAAAGCACAAAGGTGGTGGTTTTTAAAGATGCCAGTAAAAGGCATGGCTTTTTAGCAGAGTTAGAAAATCCACACAACACTGCGCCGCAGTACACTGACACATCACTTCAGCTGGCACCAGCGCTGTGAATACACACTCCTCCTCCTCTTGAATGGAAACCTGGGCATTAAATAAAGTAATTCCATCACATATAAAGCAGGCATATGTGAATAACTCATTTTGGCAATTAAGAAAACCCAGGTGGCTCATGTTTGTTAGTTTTTAAAAACACCTTCTCATTTAGTGGTATAAATCAAGAGTAATTGCATTAAAAATTAAGAAATCAAACCTGTACAGGAAGAGAAGCAAATCCATTTAGAGTTATCTAGAAAACAGAATTTCAATCTCAGGGGAATCTCTGACGCTTCAACACTAATTTCAATGTCAAAAGAGGAGGCAAGTCAATACAAAATACATTGTAATATAATAGATAGGCCTGACATACTAAGCTAAAAATGCTGAAATGAAATAGCTGTAGCTCTTTGCAGAGTGTTTTGTTAATACTGATTAAAACCTAACCAGCTCCATTTGAAATGCTCAGTGTTTTCAAAGCTGAAGAGTCCAAGGTGCTTGTTCTGAACTTCCCTATCAAAAAGTAGAAGTTAATTCACAAATCATCATTTACCAAGAAAAACTTGCAACTACCAATAGCTGATTTCTTAATCAGGATGATTCTTGTATAAGTTTTAAGACTATATGGCTGTTTTTCGTTAATGAACTATCATTTTACTGTCCCACAATATAATCGGTGAACTGTGTCAACACTTCTTGTTCATGTCACATGAAGCCAATTTAACAGGTAAAGCATTGTTTTCCCAGGTCCTAGCTTCTTTAGTAGCTTATTCAGGGAAGGAGACTCTAAGAACTTTCTTATTATGAGTTAACTAAGACATAATTATATAGCTTTCCCTTGTGTATGAAAAAAACCACATTCACAATTCATATTCCAAGATAGTGTCTCTTCATCCCAGAACTCATTTATATTTATGGCATATTACAAATGTTCTTTACAGCAGCCACAACGTATTTATCAACAGAAACCTTGAGTTTATTCAGACATATGCAGAGAAAAGTGATCTATTCTGCTCCTTTTTCTTCACAAGCATAGATGGATTTCTCTTTTCTCTGAGCCCTCTGGCATGATGCAGGATCAATGGCAGCTTTTGGCTTTGGGTCAGGCCCACAGGACACATATAAACAAATCTGTCCTATTTTCAATCATGGATAAAAAGACTTCTGATAGAAAAAAATCAACCTGATATTTCATTTGATATTTACAATATTTTTATCCCATCTTCTTAATTTTGAGTTCTGTCAAATAACTAATAACAGCTAATAACACAAAATCTGTCATCTTGGACCATGGAGGAGTCATGAGCATCCCATCCCTTGTCTTGTGACTTGTGTTTGCAAGGTTCTTGGCCAATTTCTACTGATGGAGAAATTCTGGTAAGGTCAGAAAAGCTGTAGAAAACCTGAATCTTTGAAGAGTGCCCTCAAGGCTGTTCTGCTATGGCATGGTGTGCAGCCTGGGATTAGACTGGTATGAAAAGACCTCTGAGAATCATAGAATCACCGAATGGCTTGGGTTGGAAGGGAGCTTAAAAGCTCATCTGGTTCCAACCCCCCTGCCACAGGCAGGGATGCCACCCACGGAATCAGGTTGGTCAGGGCCCCATCCAACCTGGCCTCAAACACTTCCAGGGATGAGGCATCCAAAGCTTCTCTGGGCAATCTGTTCCAGTGCCTCACTATCCTCACAGGGAAGAATTTCCTCCTAATGGCTAATCTAAATCTCCCCTCTTTTAATTTAAAACCTCTGCCCATTGTCCTATCATTATCTACCCAAGTAAAGAGTCCCTCTCCATCCTTTTATAAGACCCCTTTAAGAACTGAAAGGCTGCAATGCGGTCTTCCTGGAGCCTTCTCTTCTCCAGGCTGAACATCCCCAGCTCTCTCAGCCTTTCTTCACACGAAGGGTGCTCCAGGCCTCTGTTGATCTTTGTGGCCTTCCTCTGGACTCGCTCTAACAGGTCCACATCTTTCTTGTGCTGGGGACCCCAGAGCTGGACGCAATACTCCGGGTGTGGTGGGGGGGGGGCTGAGTAGAGAGGCAGCATCACCTCCCTTGACCTGCTGGTCACATCTCTTGATGCAGCCCAGGACACAGTTGGCCTTCTGGGCTGCAAGCGCACACAGTTGGCTCACGTCAAGCCTTTCATTCACCAGAACCACCAAGTCCCTCTCTGCAGGGCTGCAACCTTTCCCTGCTTGCTCCTGTCTTGCTTTCCCTTGCAGAACAGCTCTGTCTTTCTGATCTCCAGCTCTTGCTCTTCGACTTCTCAAAAATGTTGGTAGCTTCTCATGCCCTCTCTTATCTATCCTAATTAACCTGAGATAGCTGACAATGAATAACACACTACACCCAAGAAGACAGGTTATCTCAAGGTAGATTAACTGGGGAGATTTTTCGAACTCATTAACTCCATATGAAGAAAAAAAATGATATTTTGATCAGAATTAACCCTGCAACAGGGAAGAAAATTATACACCTCAAATAATACATTGGGGCAAGGAAGAGTTTGCCTAGCTGAATCCAGCTTGCCAGCATTATGCACACCATGCCGGCTGCTGATCATTCTCTGGGTCAGATGGAAATACCAGCCAGGAAAATCAAGCAAAAGCCAGTGTGGAAAGCAATCTCCTAATTAAACAGGTTAATCTCTTTCTTCCATTTACATAAAGAAAGAAGACGGCAATCAAGATGTAAACTTACTGCTGAAGGAAGAGAATGCTAGTGTCTCCAGTTTCTCAGAGTGAAGTCTGGGGATGACAATTATTGTGAAAAACTGATTTACCTCTGATTTTTAACAAAGAATATATATATAGCATGTGTGCCCAAAGACAAGCTTTTTTCCCTAACAGCCATTTTCCTAGCAACATCTGCTGGTTTTTCATCTGCTATTTGTGTATGCAGCCTACTTATTCACATTATGTCCCGTAAATAATGCATATCTTTCTATTTATTTTCACTTAGCTGGCTGAAATGGGTTTTCTTGAATAAGCAGCAGCCATTTATGAAATGCTGCAATAAAATTTAACACATCTTCCTGATAGCATTCTGCATCCAAAGAAAGTTGAGGAGAATGGAGCTTTATTACAGGTAAATCAAGAGCCTTAAAATAAAGATAAAATTGATAGCAAGAAGGAAAAAAAAAAACCACGAACCACCACCAAACAAAAATGCCTTTAAATTGAAAAGACCTTAAACCATGGCTGGCTGAGTGGACAGGGAAAGTGGTCAAAGACTGGCAGTCTATAAGCAGCATTGAAAGGAAAGCGAGCCTGGATAAATACAAGGGATTCAGATTCGGCTTGTGTTTTTCCATTCATTTCAATTAACCAGACAAAAACTATTAAAAGCAGTGGGAGAATGAAACTACACCATCGGCTTTAATAGGTTTTAGATCAAGCTCAAAATGCTTAAAACACATAACCAAAGGTCAGAGCTCCACATTTCGCTCCCAGCTCTGCTATTCTCTAGAAAAAAAAGCCAGTCCATCTTTCTTTGCTATTGTTTTCTTTAGGGCTTCCAAGAGCGCTTTCCACATCTACCTGCAGTCTGTAAAATACAACAAAATCCTTGAGTGAAAGGAGATACATAAATACAAACAGGGATGTTTGTTTGAGAGATTCTATTAAGTCATATGCATTGCCAGGACTGTTTGCTGCTCATGCAGCCATGTGGCACAGGAGATGGAATTTGCTGTGCAGTGGAGTACACCCACAAACCAGAGTCCTTCAAATTAAAATGTGTTTGTCAAAGCAAGACCTACCTATTTTGTTTCACTGAAATTCTCAGGGTTTTTTTTTCACTTCAAGGTTCCTTCTTAAAATACATCAAGACCCCAGTCATAACAACTGACAAACACCACTGTGTTCCAGGTTTCACATTTATTTCCTTGCCTTTTCTTACAACCCAGCTCTTCCACTTGCACTTAAAAATGAAAAGAAAAAAAAAATCTGCAAAACTTTGATTTCAAATGCCAGTCTAAATGGTAGCCTCAACATTCAAACACTGGGTCCAAACAGCTGACAGTCTAGTAGTCTAAAACATGGAGATACTGAATTATCATACTTCTCTTAGAGGTCTTTCTCCGGGCTACTGAAATTCACTGCAACTAGATCTATCTCATAGCCTTGTGCATATATAAAGGAAAAACTTTATTAACTTTCAGAAAAAAAAACTCATTCGTTTTTATTTGGACATCTCAAGTCTGATTTGAAGCAGAGCTTTGAGCTCCTCCCCAAGTCAGTCTGTCACAGAAGAGGGATAGAGCTAGAATGAATTAAACTATATTTAAAAATGCATTTCTGAGCAGCTTTGCTCTAGCATATATATCACTACACAGCACTTCAGCAAGGTGTTTAAATTCAAGCCTTAAAATGATCTCAGTGATAATCAAGAATGGAATTCATAAGCTTAAATTGAACCAAACAGTCAAGTGCTTTGCTGAATGAAAGCCTTTGTGAAATCAGTAATTTCAAATTGTTTTAAGTCCCTGAAATTTATTCTATACAGTGCTGAGAATCTCACATACTATTAAGATTGTAATTACACTATACACACTAAGATTATAATTGTACTATACACTATGTATGAAAACAGTAAAACAGTCCCTGACCAAAGGTCTGGCAGTCTATTCAAACAAAAGCAGCAAAATATGAGAAAGAAAAGAGATATAGAGAGGGAAATTGAACTGGAATAGAAACCAAGATTTCTGAGCTTTAAGTTATCAACAAAACCATATCGCCTCCCCAGGCAAACTTTACTAGTTATTCTAACAGTTTGTGGGGAGGCACAACATACAGACAATGCTAATTTTGGTTTCTCAGTCTCCTAAAGAATTCCTTGAAATCAGTTGGGTCCGGAGGCTCCTCTGAGAAATGTAAGCCTTTGAAATAATTCTATTTCATCTCTACTTAAAAACTAACAAAAAATCAGTAGCTCTACATTATGCCTTAGGCAAGAATTTTTCAATGTTTTTGAAAGAATTTTCAAATAAAGGAGGGAGATGAACATAAAAAACATCACGTAAACCTGTAAGTCGAATACATATGCTCAAATGCAGGGTTCAGAATCTTGATTAAATATTTAAAAGTCTATTATAAATACATATCACATTTTCATATTAAAAAGAAAAAGCTATTATATTACAGTGTCATGGTTTTAGCCCAGCTGGCATCTGAGCACCACGCAGCCACTTGCTCACTGAACCTCATCGGGATTGGGGAGAGAATCAGAAGAGTGAAAGTGAGAAAACTCATGGGTTCAGATACAGACAGTTTAATAAGTAAAGCAAAGGCTGCGTACACAAGCAAAGTAAAACAAGGAATTCCTTCACCACTGCCTATGGCAGGCAGGGGTTCAACCACGCACAGGACAGCAGGGCTCCGTCACGCATGATGGTGACTTGGGAAGACTAACACCATTGCTCCAAACACCACCACTGCTCCCCCTTCCTCTTCCCCAAGGCCCTTATAAACCGAGCATGATGCCATATGGTATGGAATGTCCCTTTGGTCAGCTGGGGTCAGCTGCCCTGTCTGTCCCCTCCCAACTCCCCACACACCCCCAGCCATCCCGCCGGCGGGGCGGTGTGAGAAGCAGCAAAGGCCTTGGCTCTGTGTGAGCATCACTCAGCAACAGCAAAAACATCTCTGCACTATCAGCGCTGCTTCCAGCACAAATCCAAAACACAGCCCCACATCAGCTGCTATGAAGAAAATTAACTCTCTCTTTCAGCTGAAACCACAACATACAGTAATAGTGACAGCGTATTTATAGAAATTGTTGAAAAACTTTTGATAAATACAAAGTACCATCATATACAAGGATTCAGTATGAGCATTTGAAATACTCTGGAAAATAAAATTAAAACCTACAAACTCCCTTTTTGCCAATTTTCAGAAATACTTTGCAATGCCTGACGACTTCTTGGCAGCAATGAATTAGGCTGCACACCTAGCAAATCAAACAGAATGCTCTTTACAGGCTTCTTGCTACTCTAACCATGGCTTTAACAGAATAAAATTAGTTTGCCAGAGAGAAGCTCACTAAATACTAGACAAAAGAAATGCTTTACTCAGTGAGTACTTCATAGTTATTGACAATGTCAGTCATTCACCTCTTGCCAGAAGAAGTGAATCATATTGAGTCATTCCAAGATCAACAGCATCCATTACTATCTGGCAGTAAAAGATAGCTCATCATTACTCACGGCGTTTAATAAGCACTGCAATGTTAGTTCCTATCTTCTGGCCAAACTCCAGTTCAGGTAATTGCCTCCTGCCTCCCTAAATTCCCTTTGCAATTCCCTTAGGTCAGATACTCTTCAGCCTGCTCTAAGCTGCCCATACACTGTTAAACACTAGAAGTGACTACTTTCAATGAATGAACCACAGAGTGAGCCAAAATCTCCAGTTTTCTCAGACTAGAAGTCACAGAACGCTTGCACATGGTGAAACTAACCTGAAATTTTCAGTACAGCAGACTGGCATGCGTGAAGCATCTTGCTAAATGTTACTGGGTCACTAAGTATGCTTTATTCAGCTCTGAATTCCCTGAATGCATACTTTATTGTGTGCCCAGGTGCTTTTGCCGGCTTGCAGGCCTCAGCCAACAGGATCATAGTCGAAATGAAAAGTGTTATACTAAAGTGTATTTCACTGAGATATCAATGGGATGCCTCAGAACCCCCAAAGCATGTACTTGCTTCAAGCCTTCTAAAAAAAAAAAAAACACATGATCAAATTGTGCATTTTTCTATTTTCTGCCACAAACATAGGGGAAAAAAAAAAAAATCAGGATGTGTCAGAACTTTCTGATGTAAAGCATCAAATTCCTACCATCCCTGGATAGCTGCTCTCATTTTACCTTCAATTTCCATGACCTCTTCCTCTCAGAGTATTACATGCACAGCAGTCAAGGTCAGTGTACAACTCCACTGGAACTTCCTTCAAAATCAAAAAGAAAAAGAGGAGCAACAGTCTAACTGGAAGGGACTACCAGTTACTTTTGATAGACCTGTGTGATCTGTCCCTTTTGGCTTTCCCCTTGTGGAAAGTACGTTTCCCAATTAACTGTGAAAATTACAGGTACACCCCTAGAAATCTGCATCTCCACTATACGTAATCCTGAAAGACAAGGAAACCCTAATGTAACTAGATAAGCTTTAGGCAGCAAAAAAAAAATGCTCACTATAACTTTGTCATGGTTTTACTCCAGCCGCTGGCTGGGCACCACGTAGATGCTCCCCGCACAACCCCAGCCATCCCGCCAGCAGGGCGGTGCGAGAAGCAGCAAAGGCCTTGGCTCTGTGTGAGCATCGCTCAGCAACAGCAAAAACATCTCTGCACTATCAGCGCTGCTTCCAGCACAAACCCAAAACACAGCCCCGTACTGGCTGCTGTGAAGAAAATTAACTCTCTCTCAACTGAAACCAGGACAAACTTTCTGATTCATTCCTCAAAACGTTCAACTACATAATGTCAGCCTCTTTGCCTACTGGCTAAATTTCAATGCTGCCTCCCACATAGAAGAATGAGAGAGGATTCATACCTGCAGAGAAAACCACATCACTTACATTGACCTTTACATTGCAATCACAATTTTATTTCCCTTTTGCATTAGTTACTGTAATTGTGGGGTTTTTTTTCTTAATTTGTGCATTTTGATAAGAAAGCATTAATAATGTAACTTTAAAATAATTGCAAGTGCTGTACCAGACACTTGATTAAGTCCCTGTTACCAGTAAAACAAATGGAGAAAACTACTTCTGTGGGAAACAGAATATCCTAAGTTCTAGGTTCATATTTGGTTTAGTCACGAAGATGTGTACTTAGTCCAAAATACACCATCATGATTTTTTTTTATTTCATTTCAAGGTTGTCAATATGGAAGTACCTTTCCTTTTAGAATAAGTACTTCTTCTGTCACATTTTTATGAGTTTTTCAATCCCTTTCTGAATTCCAAAGTTCATCTTCTGTATACACCATCTCTGAGGGCAACAAATAGGTTTCTGGACAGTTGCAGATGGGAATCCCAAAGAATATATGGCCATGAGAAAATACTATTTCCTTTTGATAATGAACAGTCATCTGCGACAGTCCCTCGCTGAATGGTACTGGCACAACAGCTTGTTTTCCTACAGAACTAATGAAGAATCCAAGCCAAAGAGTGTCCAGGTGGACAAGGCAGACTGATCAGCTCATCATTACATCAACTGTGTGACATGCTCCAAAAGCAGCTCCAGAAGCTGTCAGAACAATTACCTCATTTGCCTGTAGTTTCTGCCAAGAAAAAAAAATATTGCCATGGGTATATATCTTCCATTGCCTAGTATCCAAGTGCTTGGATTTCCATTTAAATACAAAGAAGAAGGATAGGAAAAATAATTTCTGAACAAAGTTGTTTAAATACGCCAAATGTAGCTAACAGAAAAACAGATATAGGCCAAAAAAAAAAATTGTGAGGAATAAAATCAAGTACATCCCTCTAGAACCTCAAACTCATTTTTTCAGGCCAAAAGCTAAATTCAGCATTACTTTATGAAAAAAATGCTTGGAGAACGCATTCCTTTTACATTGTCAATTTGTTATGACACAAATCCCATTTATTTCCTTCAATAACAGAGTCAGTCCAAGACAAGGTCTGAGGCTGCTCTGAAAGTGCTAGAGCTCCTCATATTCAGAGCTCCTCCTAAAAACAGGACAATGCTCACCAGATAATGTTGAAAGTAATACCAGGAACTAAGCATAAAACTCACTTTAAATTGTGCCCTTCTGAAATCATACCATAAATTATTCTAGAACAACAACAACAAAAAAAACCCTTCTGTTAGAGAGGAAGATGGGCTTTGCATCTGAGGCAGTGGCACTGAGAATGGAGGCATGTGGGCACAGTTCCCAGCTCTGACAGCACTATTACAATGATATCTGGGAAAAGCATGTGATACTCTGAGCATCATTCCCTCTTCTCACAAACAAGAGTCTCCAAAAACCTTCTTTCTTGTCATGTTACTTTAGAATATAAATGCTTCATGTCCAGAAACCCCTCACAATGTATAGATACAGCGTCTAACCTAATAATGCTCCAGTTGCTGCTGGATGACAGATGCAATGACATAATAACCAGTTACTGTGCATGCCAGATAGCATGAAAAAAGAAACAGACCAACTTATCGCCTAAGCTCCTCAAAGTGAATTTAAATCATTTCAGCAGAGATTATGGGACACAGTGGTTTTTCATATTTTTCCTGGTATCTATTTTGACATCATGAATTCACTTAATTTCTTCCAATCACAATGTTTTAGAAATACAGCTGTCAACTAATAATTAATTCAAAAAGAAATTAAACCTTTCCCTCTACCTCTTGTATTTATAAAGGTAACTAATTAAATGTCCAGAATAAAACACATATTTTCTTATAATAACCAAACATGTTTCCATCGGTAAGATCCATCTTTAACCTACAGGTGCAAGTACTGCTGCACTGAGGACCACACCAGTTAGATATTGATAAAGCCCTTTATGGATTGAGTTCATCTGCTCCACAGGTTTTAAACCTGAAACGTGAAACAAAAAGGAGAAAAAAAAGAAAAGGCAGATAAGATTACAGGATTACAGAAACGCAAACCTGTTTTTTCAAAGTGCGTGATGGAGACATTGTCAAGTGCATCCCTGAGCTGCAGCTTGCATCTGGCTCTACTTTCCAGCAACTAAACAAACATCTCCAAAAATGAATGATGTGTTGCTACTACTGTACAGGCATCATACCCAGAATTGCAGCACGCCCTTTCTATGAAAAACAAGCAGAAATCAGCAAGACAGCAGGGCCATAAGACCTCAGGGATGGGAGGAGGGAATGGCTGAAGGTTTGTTCCTTTTTGCCTTATTTTATTGGGGTTTTTTCTGCCATTCAGGTGTTCGCTCCATCTGCAGAGCCCTCTGTGCTACTCACTATGTTTCAGCTGGAACAAAGTCGCAAAAGTGCTGTCACAAGCTATATTCAAAACGAAACCACCACAGGCCTGGGAGATATTGCAAGGCTTTCTCTGGTAACAGAAGGTACACTGCTGCATTATCCCTCCTGTCTGTTTAAAAGAAAATAAAAAATTAAAGTAATTGGTTTTTAATAAAACTAGAACACTTAAATAACATCAAAAATCCTCAATTTTCAAAGACTGGAAGGGTTTCTAAGTACATAATACTGTTTTCCTCTGGTTACAGAGGGTAACGCTACAGATGTAGCGGGTGTGCTACATCTAATCAGACACGATGCAATGTGACATGCCACAACAGAGTGACTAAGCACTATACAGTGCAACAGAAATCCTTACACATGCATTTCTATCTTTCTCTAGTACAAGTCTTGTAGTTTTCTGGAAGGTTTGGGGAGTGTGGGAGCTGTTTACTTTGTTTTCAGCCCGTCTTAAATCGTTGGACTGCATAGTGAGATGAAAAAACATTCTGCAGATGTGCTGGATAAAAATACCCTGTATGCATCTGAGAAGATTTCAAGACCTCTCTTTATCTTAAGTAACAACACAGCATAAGGCTAAACACTTTCCTTTTTATTATTAATACATTTTTAATCTGTTACTAATGCATAAAAATAAGCAACAAAATACCACAGGTATTGAATGATGAACCAGCCAGACATTAAAAAATATTGACTGGCTAAAGCCACATTGCTGTTAGGAGATTCTCTCTATAGACTGCAGCAGGAATAAAATGCAAAAATTATCCTCAAAGTAAGACACTCAGTCTCCTCTGTAAAAATAAGATTTTCAAAACAGACTTGCAACTGAGCACTTAAGATTTGCAAGGGTAAAGAAATACAGATTTTATGTACGAGTAGATCACTTGAAAGGCATGATGTTACAACTCAAGAACAGAAGAGCAGGCTAATGGAGGGGGGTAGGACCTGAAAGCAATGGGTTTAGAAGTGGTACAGGCACCACCGAACTGCACAGCTGGCAAAGCTCAGTGCTGTGCAGTACAAATATTTCCCGTGTGCTCCACTGCGTTAAGAGCTCTTCAAAACACAAAGAAAACAGCCAGCTACTCATGGTTGTTAAAAAGAGACTATCCCTACTGCAAATTATCCCACCAAAGATTAGAGTAAGATTCCAGCTTCAGGTAGTAGCTGAGAAGGGGAAGGAAAGCATGATCTTCCCCACCTAGTTACCTCTTTTTCTTCCTTCTCTGAGTGTCATTAAAAAGAAATGCCACTATTCAAATAAAGGCTTTTTTGACAATAATTTCAGTCAAGTCAGGGAATTGCCACGTGTGGCTATCCTAACTGTAAGTACTGATAGTTCTGTCCACATTAAGAGCTACAGCTTGCACCCTCCCAGCACAAGATCAGGAGCTGCTGTCACGAGCACATTCTTGCAGTGAGGTGCACAGCACGCTCAAGGGCTTTGCCTGGGAAACAGCATCCTCCTCAAAGCACATGCTTGGGGTTGCTCATTGCCAGGGACTGAGTTTGAGCCTCCCAGAGCCTGAGTCTTTTGAGGGACAGATCCTGCCTGCTGCACTAGATGAACAAGCACTGCCTTTGCACAACCTCCTCTTCACCACTACCACCAAGAACAGCCACCTCCTAGGAACCAGTCTGAGCACATACACTGCTTTCCCTGCTACACAGACAACCAGCCCTGTGCAACCTTCTCAAAATACATATACAATACAAAACTTGGCACTGCTGTCCCTGCCAACACCTCTGAATGGAAAACGAAAGTTCAGGAAACACCACTGTACAACATGCCAGCAAGATTGATGTTTTCGAAATAACTAAACACGAAATAATTATGTTAAATTTTACATCATGTTAAACTACGCTCAATAGTTATGTCATTAGCAATGCAATATTAAGCTTTAGCCTTTACCGTAACAATTTTCTTATCTGTTGAAAAAATAACACCAATAAAGTATATATAAATGTAATAAAAATACAGTGGGGTACATCTTGTCCCAAAATCCAGAATCTGAAAAATTCAAATATTCAGTACCTAATCCACAACAGAAAACAAAAAGCATTCATCTCAAACATTCAGCACCAATCATATAGAAATCAGAAGGGGAAAAACAAACAAACAAACAAACAAAAACAAAAAACAAACAAGCAAACAAAAAACCCCCAAAAATTAAAGAATCAGCCGCTCAACCAGGAAGATCTAACTCTACTGCCTATTTTACTCAACCTCCCCTTCCTCTTTCAAAGACAAATAATCCATAAGTGGTTCATGGTACACATGAATTGAGAACATCAGTATACTTCTGATACTGAAAGAGTGGAACAGCAATCTAAGATACCTTAGCAAACAAAATCTTTGTTGACTGGCAAAGGCTGCATCCAGAAATATCCTTTTACCCAAACTATAAAAGATCAGAAATCTACAGTTATCACCTACGATATCAAAAGGGTATGCCTACACCAGAACATTCAAAATGAAAACATTTTCAGCAGGTAGCAAGGCATGCCAGTACCTTGCCTCCATCAAATTTAGCAAGAGCCACAATTTATGATCAGTCTTTTTTATTTTTTTGTGAATCAATTAAATATTCCACTCTCTTACTTACTAATTGTGCTCCAGAGTACAAAACCGTGATTTATAAAAGAAATTAAGGATTAACTTCTCAGGGAAGCCAGTTCTTGATTATTTTCACCAATGTCATTTGAAGTGATTGGTGCTCAACATTTCTGGGAAAAGGAAAAGCCCTATCAATCTCATATAGCTGTCACTGAAATCACCAGCTAATTAACAATATATAAGCTAGAGCTTCAAGTTCAAATGGCTTTTTTATACTGACGTCTCCTTGGAAGGCAAGAAGAGTTCAACTCTTAAAGTATGAAAACATCTGACCCAGTCTATAAAACTGGAGGTCGTACACAGAACACAAGTTTTAAGATTTTTTGATCTTGATTCTGCCTTACAAAGAAGGGCACCTGACTTAGCTACTCGCTGAACATATTGTCATGGTCTTCTCTGCTGCCCCCCTTACCTAACCTCCTTTCTTAACTAAACAGAGAGTGTCTTCAGTTTCTGTTCATGTAGAGTATTTCTATAACAATAGTGGTGTATGTTCTCCTTTTAGTGAACTGTTGTGATTCTCACAGTAACTTTATTGCTGTGGGATAAGCAGGGATTAACACCATGCTCAAACTTTATTCTGCCTCAGATTGTGTCAGTGTAATTCCCTACAATGAAAGAAAACGCGATAGTCTCCAAGCAGATTCCTCCTAGCGCTCGTAACCACCACAAACACAATTGTTCTTACCAGTTTCCCTTTCATCATGAAAGATCAGGTTAGGTTTTGGACACAAAAATTACAGAAAGCTGATGCTTTTAAAATGCTTCTAAAAAGAAAAAAAATATCTTTCCATATATAGGTGTCACTGTTACTCAGTCTTTAGCTTGAGAATACATATACAGTCTTGGAAAAACATATTAGTTCACTTTGGTAACTCAAGTCTGCACAGACATGATTTTCAAAACAAAAGCTCTCTACACAGAGGTAAGTGCTGACCCTGAGCAGACCTGATTTTGGTCTCTAGGAAACAGTGGGACGCTTGGACTGAAACTGATACCATGGGAACAGCTGAAAAGGCAGCTTAACTCTCTGAGAATCTGAGGTTTTGGTTTATAAAAATAGTTAAAACTTACAGTATTTACAACAGGAAGTGAATCGGTAAGATTTGGGACACCCACTGCCACTTGACAGAGATGCAAAGCTACTTTTATATAATATTTACTGTTATGTA
Source organism: Psophia crepitans (assembly GCA_013399095.1). Lineage (NCBI taxonomy): Eukaryota > Metazoa > Chordata > Aves > Gruiformes > Psophiidae > Psophia > Psophia crepitans. The sequence continues at coordinate 164,823 of VWZZ01003886.1, forward strand.
CTATTCCTATTGATTATGGCAACACACAGAGAGAGCTTTACGAAGTGGCATTTCATTTGCCTTACTATATACTGAATCCTGATCATATTGTATAGATACTGCTGCACTATGCCATTTGCTACGGGATGAAGACAAACCCTTTCCATTTCACAAGGGGTAATAAAGATTATCAGGCTCAGAAGCCTGAATGCTTTGAATCTATTCCTCTTTTCTGCGGCATACACTCACACTCTTGCCTGGCAGTCAATTAACTCAGTGGCCCTTGGGAAAGAGCTTCTCTCTGCACAAGTGGACATAAAGGCTCTAGCCTCTTTAAAATACTTCAACATGAAAAATACTTTAAGGTTAATGTTAAATAACTTTCTTTATTAACTGTTTTTATGGCTTTTTTGTTGTTTTCCATCTGACCATATTGCTACAGTGGCTGCACATTATGGAGTGCTTCTGTCAGTGAGGGTTGATGTGCGCAGCAAGGGCAAGCCTTTATTTAAATTCAGTGCACTGAGACTTTATATTAAAGGCACCTTCGTGGAGAGGTACTCCTCTGAGTTACACACTCTTCAGTGAGCACATGAGGGAAAAAAAATGTATATATAAGATCTGGTCCAAGTGCCTGAGGGTCTGGGAATCTCACCTCTTTATTAGGGTATGAAGCCAGAGAAAAAACACAAAAATTCAAACACACAGCAGTTCCAGGATGCACAAACATTTGTGACTACCCACTACCTAGGCCAGGTTTTCTTGTTTAAATACATTAAATTCATATGCAGACTGAGATCATTATGAAAAAGAAAACTTAACACTTCCTCAAGAGTTGTCAGAAATCATATTACGCATAAGAATTTAGATAACCTGGGAACAGATTTACAGGCAAGATATGGTATAGAATCATAGAATCACTAAGGTTGGAAAGGACCTCTGAGATCATCAAGTCCAACCATCAACCTAACACCACCATGCCTGCTAGACCATGTCCTGGAGTGCCACGTCTATGTGTTTTTTTGAATGTCTCCAGGGACAGCGATTCAACCACCTCTCTGGGCAGTCCATTCCAATGCCTCACTACTCTTTCAGTGAAGATGTTTTTCCTAATATCCAACCTAAACCTGCCCTGATGCAACTTGAGGCCATTCCCTCTCGTCCTGTCACTTGCTACTTGGGAGAAGAGACCAACACCCACCTCACTACAGCCTCCTTTCAAGTAGTTGTAGAGAGTGATCAGGTCTCCCCTCAGCCTACTCTTCTCCAGGCTTGTCCTGGTTTCAGCTGAGAGAGAGTTAATTTTCTTCAAGAAAGCCAGTATGGGGCTGTGTTTTGGATTTGTGCTGGAAGCAGCGCTGATAGTGGAGATGTTTTTGCTGTTGCTGAGCGATGCTCACACAGAGCCAAGGCCTTTGCTGCTTCTCGCACCACCCTGCCGGCGGGATGGCTGGGGGTGTGCGGGGAGTTGGGAGGGGACAGACAGGGCAGCTGNATTCCTTGGTTTGCTTTGCTTGTGCACGCGGCTTTGGCTTCACTGATTAAACTGCCTGTATCTGAACCCACGAGTTTTCTTACTTTCGCTCTTCCGATTCTCTCCCACTTTTCCAATGAGGGGGACTGAGTGCGTGTTTATGTGGTGCCCAGCCAACAGCTGAAGTAAAACCACGACAAGGTTAAACAACCCCAGTTTCCTCAGCCGCTCCTCACAAGATTTGTTTTCCAGCCCCTTCACCAGTTTTGTTGCCCTTCTCTGGACATGCTCCAGCAGCTCAATGTCCTTCTTGTATTGAGGGGCCCAAAACTGGACACAGCCCTCGAGATGCAGTCTCACCAGAGCCGAGTACAGGGGGACTATCACTTCCCTACTCCTGCTGGCCACGCCATTCCTGATGCAGGCCAGAATGCCATTGGCTTTCTCGGCCGTATCTCTCTGTTGTTGCAGAGATAACAAAACATCAAGAAAAAAAAGGAATAGCTATAGTAAATGTGCAAGAATATCCTTATTACATTCTATGAAAACGTCTATTTTGAAAAACAGGGCTACTTGAAAATTAGTTTACAAAGACCTGTTACCGTTTTTAGCGGGAAGGGGATTACACTGATTACATTTGATCGGTTGGTTGTTTGGGGAGCTTGCAGAAGCCGTAGTGATTCAGTTCCTCTGAGACACTCCAGTGAGAAATGCAGAGTTAACAGCAAGAGAAAATGACTGTGCTGCCCTTTGCGAGACGGGATGGTTGGACAAATGAAGGCAATTTATCACACATACCCTAAACACACACCTAGGACCTAAGCTGTACTTCATTTCTCACCAGCTGCCATTGTTTTCCATTCCTCATGCAGCTGCTGAGCACTTCCTAGGAAGCTCCACGTCTGCACCAACTTCTTCGTTCAGAGTTCCCCATCTCATACCTCATCCTGTCTCTTCTACTCCTAAATATCTTTTGTTTCCTCTCTCTGCAGTTTCTTTGGTCATTAGCCCTACTGACTCCTGCCTACACTCTATCCCTCTACATCATCACCTCCTTCTCATGCTCCACAGCACTTCATTCATTGCCTCAAAAGCACACAAATACCCAGCAATGCTTTTTGCTTCTAATTGAGATTTAATTTTCTCTTTTGACATCTGCTTTTCATAGACAGATGCACCCTTTTCTCCATATTTGTGCTGACTTCCTCTCATTTTATTTTCCCTCCCACCTTTAAAGATTCTTTTTCAGTGTATTCAACCATAATTTGGTCTGTGCAATATTAACAAAACCAAACCAACAAAAAGACAATTATTGCGTCTCACTTTCCTATCCACCATTCTTCTCCCTTCTGTTTGCCCTCAAGCAGGCTATTTATTTTGCTGCCTACATGTATGTCCCTTCAGCTTTCTCCTTTGTTTCCTTTTAATTGCCACTAATAATCTAATTCACTGTCAGGATCTCATGGCATATTGAAATAGCCTGAAATCCTCCTACAATCCAGCAGGTGCCTATTTGAACCCAGAAAGGGGGCAGTACTTTCCAAGAATGGACACCAATTTCACTTCCATGGCATTCTCTTCTAGGAGTCACCAGAAGTCTTCATCATAGGTCCCAGGACTAGGACTGGTCCCAGAGGTTGTATCTAAACTAGATATGCCCTAGCCATACCCTGAATTTATAGCAGAAGTCAACCGATGTTACTTCTTCCTTTTCTGGGGAACGGATGGTAACCACTAATTGATCAGAAGAACATGAGCCTGCATCACCAGTGTGCACACCTGCAGGGTAGTTTAGATGCAGCCTGAGCGTGTACCAAAGCTTTCAGGTTTCTTTTGGGTTAATAGAACCACCATGACATTAACTGATCCTTCAGGCATACCTCTTAGTATGTACATACAACACCAACTATGAAACAATAAAAAGAACATTCATAAAATACTACAGCTGACTGCCAATTCCTTCAAACTCTTGTTTGCTCCCTTGCTGTGTCTCATTTGACTGATTCAGGCCCTGAACTTGCTTTGGGATTTGCGCAGTCTTCTGCAGCACCACACTGGAATTTAGCAAGGAATACATACACCAGCTCATGGAATACAGTACTTTAAATAATCATATTTTTAGATGAAAAAATAGTTTATAATAATATATATTTAAAATTTATTATAAATGGCAAGCAGAGATGATTGGCATTGGTCAGCTGAGAGATTTTTTTTGGAACCTCCTTCAGAGCATAGCAGATATTTTAAACAGAGGGAAGATGCAAGTATCTCGTTGCCACCGGTCATGGACTGTAAAATAATAATTATGTTCTTTGCCTTTCAAACTATCTTCTTATGACCCCATTTTATGCAAATACTCAAATAATTTTGGATTCAACATTAATCTAAAAATATATGCCACTGAAATTAATGCATTACCAGATAATAGGAGTCCAATATATCTCAAATTTAAAGGAAGAGTTCCCTAGAGTGTTAAAACTCCAGCAACCACCCACAGCTAATTTATTTTAGATGTATGTACATGGTTCAAATTTTATAATATCCCAGCAGAACAAGGCAATCTTAACCTTGACTGGATTATTATAATTTCCAAATTGGTTGCCCATCTTGCTTTGTGCCTTAGGGAAGTTTGTATCAAATGCATTGTTAGAGCAGACAAACCTCTGGAGTGGGATTTGCTTTGGTGAAAATTATTAAAAACGAGGAGGGCATTATGGCTTCAGTAATGTATTTTTAAACTATACAACTGACAGCTGTAATCTTAACTAAGTAATTGATTGAAACATTTCAGCAGATGCCTGAACTGCTCCTTTCACGGTATCTCCTCCCTCTACATGGAGGTACGCTGTTGTGCGTGCTCTCAACAGTCATTCTGAGCCTGTATAAGGATATATTATTCTATTAAGTATATGATGCTGCTGACTTTACACTGTATATAATATCGTGCATATTCAAGCACAGTCTAAATCTAATGTTCTCTGTTCCCTATGCATTAAAAAACACCCTTATATGGCATCCTTCTGCATATTTACATGCATACACTACTGACCTTGAGAGTCTGCTTCGCTCTGACAGTCCCCCTGTATCACCAGAACCTTCTGCTGACATCACCAATGCCTCTTATGTTCAAGAAGTTAACACTGTCAGTATTTTAGTGCACACATATGAATTGCAATCATTCTTACAGTTGTTGTGGAAAGCACCAACAGTCATGCAGTTAGGTTTCTTAGCACCTCTGTAAACACATACACATAATCACTTTTTCATAGGTTCACAAGGCTTGTAGACTTAGGGCAATCAGGTAAACTCATGCATCTGCCTTTCTGTTAAAGACTTTCTGCATTTGTGAAAAGGTGGTTGTTTTGGAGGACTGGGAGTTACTTTTAATTAAACAAACTAATTTCATGGTTGCTTATTCATATGAGCAGATGGATGTAACTGTCAATGCTTCTCTCAAAAAAGTGTTATTATGTAAGGGTTCCCAATCCACTGGGTGACATACTGGTGCCCATCATTTAAATAGAAATTCCATCCTGCAGAACCACAATGGAGTGTTCCAGGGACAACGGACGCAGATGCGAAAGGACAGGATTTGCAATCTGCCTTCATCAGGAGGAGTCACAGCGCTAAAACGTTTGAAACTTGGCTTTGAAATGGCAATTAAGTCTCCCTAGGTACCAAGTCAAACCTTGGATTCACAGGGAATTCATCCATCCCCACTGTGTGCATTCAATAAAAGTAACACAAAATACTTGGGAAAGAGTTTGCAGATACCACTATGAACGTGGTGAGAACTTCAACAGGAGTATATCACCAGCTGAGAGTCTACTCCCATGTTTACAGTTCAAATCTATAAAAGGCTATCTAGACTATAATTTGCTTCTGTTTAAAATTTAAAGTACGTAAGCTAAATCACTGGAAATAAGCATGTGGAACCTCGTATTTCCATTAAAGCCAGACTTTCAATATAGCTCAATTCAATTAGGAGCAGCCTTTCTTAACTAAGTCTGTCCACAACAATTTATATCATGTGACTTTAACCAATGTAGTGAACTAGTGCAAATTTGCATGCATATATATCCTATCTTTTGTCTTTTGTAGCCATTTGTCAATTAGAGCTTTACCAATGATTACCTTTACCACAATCATAGAATCAAAGAATCGAAGAATGGTTAGGATTAGAAGGGACCACAAGGATCATCTTGTTCCACCCCCCCCGCCATGGGCAGGGACACCTTCCACCAGACCAGGTTGCCTAAAGCCCCATCCAACCTGGCCTTGAACACTGCCAGGGATGGGGCCTCCACAGCTTCTCTGGACAGCCTGTTCCAGTGTCTCACCACCCTCACAGTAAAGAATTTCTTCCTAATGTCCAATCTAAATCCCCCCTCTTTTAGTTTAAACCCATTACCTCTTGTCCTGTCACTGCACTCCCTAAGAAACAGCCCCTCACCAGCTTTCCTGTAGGTCCCCTTCCAGTACTGGAAGGGCTCAGTTAGGTCTCCCTGGAGCCTTCTCTTCTCCAGGATGAACAAGCCCAGCTCCCTCAGCCTGTCCTCATAGGAGAGGTGCTCCAGCCCTCTGATCAACTTTGTGGCCCTCCTCTGGACTTGCTCCAGCAGCTCCATGTCTCTCCTGTGTTGGGGACCCCAGAGCTGGGTGCAGTACTGTAGGTGGGGTCTCACTAGTGTGGAGTAGAGGGGGAGAATCACCTCCTTCAACCTGCTGGCCACACTATTTTTTATGCAGCCCAGGACATGGTTGGCATTCTGGACTGCCAGCGCACACTGCATAACAACAACTTTGATTTTACTATGTATCTTTACTGAAATTTGAAATATGCCTATTAAATAATTCTTGATAACACTCATGCTGAACACATGCAGACAAGCTTTCCACACAGCCTCACCTGGAAGGACCAACTAATAAAAAAGTCTTTACCTTTATTTTTCTTGGTCACTTATGACAGTGCACAATAACACACAACCATCTACTCATGATGCCAAATTTCTCAGGTGGTTTGGTTAGCATAAAGTGCCAAGAGACACACAGGAATGTTGAAAGATTCTGCTTTGGCCAGTATTTTGATCAACTGCCCAAAAACTGTGAAAAGAGCAAGCCTAGTGAAAGAGGTGAAATCAGATGCTTCCTTTCTTAAGAAGCTCAGAAAGGAACCAAAAGATGTTAACAAAACACAGTGCTGAAGACATTACCCTCATCAGATAGCAGTGCTATCTCTCTACGGCTATAGATTGCTGCATGCTTCAACAAATTCCATTCTCACAGATGCATATTTATGTGCAGATACTTCTGTGATTATATACGTACATGACTATAAATCTTCACGTAGAAGTTATCAAGCATTATCAGCCTTCATTCATATATATATATACACACTCTTTCTGAATATAATTGTGGCAGTGACACAAAAAGATTCTCAGAGATTTTGTACATGAAAAACCTTGCAGATTTTAAAGCCCACTAAAATGCATTTCAGTATCCACACATTATGTGACCAGACAAGAGAGTTCAAAGGCAATAATCCTAAATTCCTGAAATTTTTGCAGCACTTCATATTAAAGCTATAAATATTATCAACAGGAGGCACTGGTTTTCAAATAGCACTAGAGATTTGGCCAAATATGCTGGCAAACAAGGAACTGAAAACAAACTGAACTTGTAACAAATAAAAGTGTTCTTTCAGTTGAACATAATTCAGTGATGACAACTAGATGGAGGCAATTTGAAGAACAGAAAAAGAAGGAGGGAAAGCAGAGCATCAGCTACCTGTGATAGGTATGCCACAACTCTCTAACCAGATAAAAGAAATTATTTCTGCATGGCATCTAACAGCTTGTAGAAAGAATCCGATGTGGTAGAACAGCAGAAAAAAGTCAACACTGGAAAGGTGATCCACCTAAGAAACAGCACAAGAACCAGGATTTCCCTACAATAATGTGCAAAACCTCATCAAATTTCCATACTGCAGACATTGAGTTAATTTGACATATTGTGTAAATTTTGACAGCAAAGTCACACCCTTAGGAGACACAGTGGGACTCTATTTGCTATGTAGTGCCCTGGTAAGCACAAACAGCTATTCAACCACATGTAAAAGTTACCTTGCCCACCGCTTTCACAAACCAAGAGTGAAAGAAACAGTTTTCCTTCATGCAGCAGGTCTGACTGATGAGAGGCTTGGGGCCTCAGCTGATGTGCAAAATCGCGTTTTCCCAAATTAGTCTGAACTAGGTATTTTTTTAGAGAAAAAAGCCACTCAATAAAAATTTCTGGCAAGGGAGAACACACCACAGGATGAGTTGCTCCTGCATTTCAAGCACTGTGACTTTCTCCACTTCGGTTCTATATTCATCTGCTCTTAAATCCAACTGTTATATTAGCCTTCAAGGTCATACTCTAAGTCCTCTTCAGCTGGCCTGTACCCTTAAATTTTTCCACAGCACAGAGATTCCCACGCCTTAAGCGTGTTCAGTGTTCCTTGCTACAAGCCTGATTTTACACTCGGCCATACTGAACACTGTCTCCCTGTGCCTGGCCTACCGAGTGATTAAGCATTCCTCCAAGCAGTCAGCTTGTTCTCTTTGCCACTGACCCACTTCTCCCAAACTGCAGTTGCCTGCAAACTTAAAATTGGTGATGATTTTGCATTTTCACTCGCAGATTAAAACAAAAATGTAAAATACCTTAGGGTTAAAAAGCAGTCCCTCTAGGCACTGCACCAGAAACACAGATGTGTAAAAGCTGTCAGTTTACAATTCTATTTTGAAAGGCATTAGCCTGTTTTATTCCATTGAGCATAAGCTATAGAAACATCATGTTTTAATCAAAATGCCATGGGCTATTGAGTTCAAACCCCGACAGACAACTGTGACTGACTAAACCTCTGAGGGTGGGACCTGACGAACCCCTACAATGGAACAACACCTTGAGGAGATGGGCAAGGCTGATGTGACCTTGAAGCTCAGAGCACCACAAAGGGGACCAGAGGGTGGCCTTTAATTAAGATAAACAGCTATCACCAGTTGAGTGGATTAAGTGGTGATCTAAATGTCTCCCTGAGTTAGACAGATCAGGATGGGGAAAGTGAGTATGTGGCTCAACCAGAGCATAAAAAAATAACAAAAGCCTTTCAAACAGAGCAACAGGCTTGAGCTGGCTTCAACCCATGTATTCCTTCCTGGCACTTGAGGATGCCCAACATTTTGATGGCGAGCACGTTGTTAAGACTGGTAATGGGACTCATACTGGTATTGTGAGTGAACTGTTTATTGCAATTGTTGTATTTTTCACAGTGTAGTTTACATTTGTGTTGTGTTTTCGGTATATTTTGTTTCACTCTGCTAAATCAAAAATCGCATGTAGCATCAAATATCTTAAAACAAATAAGTTTGACATTAAACATTATCTTCTCCATGTATGGAATATCTAAAACAACCTAGTCTGGGAATATTTGACTCTGACAACATTTATTACAGTTTATATCAATGCCTTTATTAACCAAACATGTAACCTGAAAAAAGTGATGTCTAAATTGTTAAAATCTATTTCCCAGAAATCCACATAGCTCAGAATTCATTATATTCCAGTTCTTAAACTCCTCAATCAAGTCTCACCTCAACTATTCTCTTGGTATGGATGCCAGACTTACCTAACAGTAAGGATGTTTATCCCATGACAAAATTTTAGCATTACTTCAAATATTCTAAGATTATTTAAATAAAAAACCTAACCAAATTAAAAATACACAGATGTCAGAGAGACATTTTAATACAAAATTTCCCAGAGTTCAAGTTAAGCAACTTTAATCAATCATTTTCTTAAGCTACACCAATACTTTATTGCTGGTAAAATGTGTTCCATAAGACATTTCCAGTGCTAGTAGGGGACAGTTTCCTACATATCAGGGACAGACCTAAAAGAAACATTTTCCTTAACAACTATCTGCTGATTTGCAGCCAGCACTATGTACTACTACACCACATTTCACTCGTTGGAATTCAATTCTAAATTTTCAAGATCATTTGCTTCCAACTTATACATGACAAAAAGCAACAGTTTGCCTCTTCTCCTACCTGATGTCTTCTATGCCATGGATTTCAACACTGCAGACACGTGTTTCTTCTAGGCCTCTGTCATACCAATAACATCATATTTAAGCTCACAAACAAGGGTTTCCAGTCCCACTTGCTTGTCATCTAGATGCCTCCATTAGCATTTTGCCAACAAAGAAATCTTTCTCCCTGTGTCCTATGGTGCCAAGCATGTTCTCCGACCTCTCGTGCTCCTATGTGTTATCCTTTCACTACAGTTCTACCCTAAAAATCAGCTAGCCATCTAGGGAAATGAAGAATTCAAAGTATTGATTCCTCTCTCCTCAAAATTCCAGAACTTTAAAAAAAAATAATAAAAAAAAATCTAAACTACTTAGAACCACAAATGCTCATCTAAACCACTTGTCTAATCACCAATTCATATTCAGTATCTTCTGCTGACTTTCTTGGCTGATTTCCTTTTCAAAACCTAATACAATTCCAAACTGCTTTCCTTCTGCCTTGTCAGCCCATAGCATCTGAGTTAGCACCAATGAAATCCGTACAGCAACAACAATTTATGCCAGAGGTTCTTATAGTCAGCAGTCGTTACAGATCTGACACACTGTCTAGGTACTACCCTAAATGAAGTTTCTATTATACACTCTAGCACCGCAATTTTAATTAAAGAAAAATATTCGTATTTCAATAAATTGTTAATTACCAAATGAAATTAAAATGTAATGGATTGTGGCATCTTAACAAATATGTTTTAAAAAAAAAATCAAAGTTAAACATAATTTATTTTAAACAGAAAATAAAGTAAAATCAATATGATGTAAACTACCATAGTCACTATTGTAAGCAAAATTACTTAGTGAAACATTATAATAACCTTGTGAAGTAATTTCCCAGTTTCTTTGGTGCTACAGATTGTCTCACATCTTTTAATCAAGACAGTCAGACATCCAATGGTTATTTTCACCTAATAGAGAAAGCCTGAAAACTACTTTTCCCTCCCATTATGCTGCACAAAGCAAAACACTTCAACACCCCAAAAATAAGAATCATCTGTAATGGAAGGACACCCAGCCAAAGCAGAAATCCACCTTTCCTTCATGTTACCCCATACCACACTGCGCTACCAGCAGGCTAAAGTTTTTGAAAACTACATGTTTACATAGTTCGTTTCTAAAAAAAAAAGTGACAGATGTTCAGCATCTTTAAAAATTCAGCCAGCACTGCCTTAGGAAGTGAAACTGTTCAGCATTTCTTAGCATCAAACTGCTTAAATGCAAGGACCTAAATACAAATTTAGGAAGCAAATGTTCTGCATTGTCTGAAGATTAAAGCAGAGGTGGAATCCTGCTGTCTTCCACCTTAAGAGCCAACACTCAGGGGAATGGGGTAGAAAGGACAACCGTCTCCACTAGCCTACTTTGTTTATAACCGGTGTGAACCAACAGACCGGAGTTAAGCATTTAAGTTTCCTTTAACAATTTTATGGGCTACTCAGAGCACGCAAGTTGGATGTCTCATGTAGCCTAAAAAAATTCACATCAACACCTTGCAAGCATCAAGCATTCAGTTAGTTATTTGTATTTTTAAACTACATAGTTTTAAGAGCAGTAACTGCTATTAAAAAAACCAAACAAACAAACAAAAAAAACAAAACAGCAAAATCCAGGGGTGGACCTCCATTGTTATCCATGCTCATATTCAGACTCCATTGATTTCCATGGCAGTTAGGCACCTAAATGCAAATTTGAGGACCAGGGCCTGATTTGTAAAAGTACTTAAAGCTAGCAATAAAAAAAGTAATGATTTTGAAAATCCCAGTGGGTCCTTAATCTTCACAATTAGTCACTTAAATGTCTCATTACTGTTGGCCCAAATCCTCAGCTGAAAGCCAGGTCTATGCTGAGGGACACCATGCTCTTAAAATTTCTTCAGTTATCAAGCTCACCTGGTTCAGCTGACTTTCAGCGCTTCATCCCTGGTTCCAGTTATCACAGAACCGCCTGTTGGACAGAGTGGAAAGAACACATGTGACACAGCAATAGCAATAAGGGTAGACTGCACAGCATAGAAAAGCATGATTCTCCAAAAGAGAGTCTTGCAACCTACAAGTTGCAAGATAGCAGTTAGTTAGAAAAGGTCAATGGACCTTGCTCTAGGTCTCCTCTTCAAATGTTAGATTGTACTGACTGATCCGTTACAAGTCTGGTTAGGTCTTACAAATCTGATGAGAAACAAACCAAAAAGTCCCTCCTGAGAAGTGAACAGATTTCACTGCTATTTGTCAAGTTTACCGAAATGCAGGTAAATCAATGCAGGTAAGTCTTTAATTCTCTTGGGTTGGAACCCTCTGATGTGCTTCTAAGCCTTTTACAAATCACCTTCAGCCACTGGTCATACCTGTATTCAGGCAAGCACTGGGCCTGCAGGATTAAAGTCCCATTTTCCTCTCTCAAACAATTCCATTAAGGATTTGGTTCCTTTACTCAATGAGTGGGATAGTCTATTACAAGTGAAATCTCTCCTTTTGCAGTCCCAATACGTAAGAGAAGTAGGAGCCACTTGGGTGAACCTTCTCACTATGATCAAGAATGAACAGGGGGAGAAAATCCAAACTAACCAACCCCCCACCTCCGACTCAAAAAACTTTATTGACTGTGAATAAACACACAAGCTTACCCAACCCACAAGCCTCTGAGAACTACACTAACTGCTGATCACTGACACTATATAAAATCTCACTGCTTTCAGGACAGCCACTCCAGATGTTACAGTACCTTCATCCAACAGTCTCACACAGAGAGTCTCCCACATGCTGCATTTTTTCTAATGTGATTCTAGGCAGCCTGAGCTCCAGTTCATAAACGACAAATTTTACAAAGCTTGGACACTGACAGTCTCAATTCCTCTTGCATTACTATGCCTTGTGTTTCCAGTGACCAGGTCTTCAGGGTTCCTACTCAGCACGCTACACTCTGCACCACAGCCAAAGCTGAACTTAAGTCATCTGAATACCTGCTAGCTGTTTCTGCCAAGTTCTTCCCTTCAAAGCAACTGCCTTACAAAAACGAACACCAAATATTAACAAAAAACAAGTCTTTCACAGGTACAAGACATAAGAGAAATCAAGATCTCATAGAATCACAGAATGGTTTGGGTTGGAAGGGACCACAAGGATCATCTAGTTCCAACCCCCTGCCATTGGCAGGGACACCCTCCACTAGACCAGGTTCCCAAAGCCACATCCAACCTGGCCTCGAACTCTTCCAGGAATGGGGCCTCTACAGCTTCTCTGGACAACCTGTTCCAGTGTCTCACCACCCTCACAGTAAAGAATTTCTTCCTAATATCTAATCTAAATCCCCCCTCTTTTAATTTAAACCCATCACCCCTTGTCCAGTCACTACATTCCCTAAGAAACAGCCCCTCACCATCTTTACTGTAGGTCCTCTTTCGGTACAGGAAGGGCTTAATTAGGTCTCCCTGGAGCCTTTTCTTCTCCAGGATGAACAACCCCAGCTCCCTCAGCCTCTCGTCATAGGAGAGGTGCTCCAGCCCTTTGATCAACTTTGTGCCCCTCCTCTGGACTTGCTCCAGCAGCTCCATGTCTTTCATGTGCTGGGGACCCCAGAGCTGGGTGCAGTACTTCAGGTAGGGTCTCACTAGTGTGGAGTAGAGGGGGAGAATCACCTCCCTCGACCTGCTGGCCACACTGTTTTTGATGCAGCCCAGGACATGGTTGGCTTTCTGGGCTGCCAGCACACACTGCTGGCTCATGTTGAGCTTTTCATCAACCAGCACCCCCAAGTCCTTCTCCTCAGGGCTGCTCTCAATCCCTTCTCTGCCCACCCTGTAGCTGTGCTTGGGATTACACCAACCCACGTGCAGGACCTTGCACTTGGCCTTGCTGAACTTCATGCAGCTTGTATGGGCTCACCTCTCTAGCCTGTCAAGATCCCTCCAGATGGCATCCCTTCCCTCCAGTGTGTCGACCGCACCACACCCCTTGGTGTCATCGGCAAACTTGCTGAGGGTGCACTCAATCCCACTTTCCATGTTGCAGACAATGATGTCAAACAGTGCCGGTCCCAGTACCGACACCTGAGGAACATCATTTGTCACTCATGTCCACTTGGACATTGAGCCATTGACCACAACTCTCTGAGTGCAGCCATTCAGCCAATTCCTTATCCAGCGAGTGGTCCATCCATCAAATCCGTGTCTCTCCACTTTAGAGATCAGGATGTAATGCGGAACAGTGTCAAAAGCTTTGCACAAGTCCAAGTAAATGATGTCGGTTGCTCTTCCCCTGTCCACCAACACTGTGACCCCATTGTCGAAGGCCACCAAATTTGTCAGGCATGATTTGCCCTTTGTGAAGCCATGTTGACTGTTGTCAATCACCTCCTTACTTTCCATGTGCCTGAGCATAAACCCTGTCACTCTCTTACGAAATGCTTTTACTTACTAAAACTGCTAGAAAATAATTCTTCAGACCTTGAATTTGCTACTTAAGAAGCAATAGTCTGATCAAGTCAAGTAAATTGACAAGGAAAACAATTTATCTGCACCATCTCCACAGCTAGTTATCACTTACTGTGGCATGAGTGGTCAAAGCTACTTATGTTCTGGGAGAGGAGAATGCTGTTAAGGAGGTGCATGTCATATTCATACCTGCAAATAGTCTTGGCAGAAGACCAGCTTCAAGAGTGAGCAAAGAACCACCGCCTGCATCAAGCAGCACTCGGCAACTGTGGCACAAATTTCTGTAATAAATTCTCCTTTAACTCCATTCACAGTTTAATTAAATCCACAGTTTAATTACTACAGCAAAAAAGCACTGATCGGGGCCACAACTCCACATGAAATAACTAAAATGCTGTTTCAGTTTTCAAATGAGGTGCCTGAAACAAATACTCAAAAGAAAATTAAACCTTTCTATAATAAGCCTGTGAAACATATCAAAGATATTTTTGAAATAAGCATAGCTTCATATGAGTAAAAAAGCAGGATAAAATTTTAAAGTTGTTCGGTAATGTTTGAAATATGGTGTGGTTATATATACTGACAAGTAGGAAGCTATTTGAAATGTGAAAGTATTTTAAAGTAATTTCTAGGCTTTGGGTTTTGACTTAGAGCTTTTCATAGACATTTCTATTAAAGAAGCCTTCATTCATATAAGTAATTTTATGCAAAAGATGATGGAAATACTCTGTTATTCCAGGGTTTTCAAAATGACTCAATCCTACATCATTGCAATTAAGAGCAAAAGGAAAAAAAGAAAAAAAAAAAAAAACAAACAGCTTTTATGGGGAGCTGATAGCAATCACCAGAGTTCATTGATTTTACTGTTGCTAGCTGACAAATTTATGTGAAAACATTTATAGTAAACCATAAATATAGCTTAGAAGTAATCAAAATATACAAGCCAGAATGCGACTCCTCAATAAAAGACAGCATCTCTAAATATTAGCATCACTGATGTTCTGACAGGCTAAGTAAAACCTTAGCTAACTCCATGCACAGCTGGTCCTCCAGAGCTTGGGGCAGCACTTACCCTCAGGGATATCAATTAAGGTGAACAGGATGTTTCTGACTTGCAGTTGTCACCTTCATGCAACTATATATCCCCTGAGGTCTCAGATCCACATTATCAGATATAATATCTTTCAGATAAATTAAATCTTCCCTTATCTCACAAAATTTAGAGGGTTAAACACTAACACCTCTGTGAAGGTAGAGGGGAAATCTATCAAGGAGTCACCCTATCCTGTGTCATCCTTTACTAAAATTGAGACCTCTACTAGCCAATCTACTCAATGACAATTTATATTCCAGTGACACAGTTGATACGCAGGTCTTGAAGATATGCAGGAGATATGGCCTGTACCTCTTCTCATTGCCCCGTCCCACTTGGTGGGTGTAATGGAGAGATAATTTTTTAATACTCTGTGTGGTAATCAGGAGTAATGACAGTTACTCTGGAGGTTTAAACAAACTAAAAATTTACTTCAAACTCACAAAACATAAGATAGATGCTTGGAAAAGGTTATAAAAACACTTAAAGCTCCGTGGAATCACGAGAGACAATGGCTTAGCAAAACTTGTGATGAGATTACCTTAATGTGCCGAAAATGAAGTTAGAGAGGAAGAGAGAAGAAAAGAGATAGAAAGAAAGAGAAGAGATCATAGAATCATTAAGGTTGGGAGAGACCTCAGGGATCATCTAGTCCAACCATCCCCCCACCACCTATTACCCACTAAACCATGTCCCTAAGTACCACATCTAGATATCACCATCCTGGGTCCAGTAATTTTCTCTGCCCATAGGTGTGGTCCTTAGGTGGCGGGCGTGCGCCGAAAGCTCGTGCTTTCCCTTTTCATAACCCAAAGTACCTGGCCCAAAGGCAGGAGTTTGTCATCACTGAGCAGTCGCAGTATGCGCTCAGGAACATTCCAGAAATGAGTCGGTGGGTTATGGGGGTCTCAGGTGGTCTCACTGTCTCCCCCCACTTTGGGGCTGAGCGAGTTACGGCCCCTCACAAACATGTACGCACAGAAGGTAGATGGGCTTTAGCAGCGCATTTCAGGGAGAGGGGAAGGGCCTCACAAGATGGTATCCTGCCTCCTGCAGGCTCTATCCTTGGTCGAGACAGATGTTTGCCACATTCCCTTGTTATCAGTTCACCCCTGCTTGCGTCAAGGTGAATGTTTGGGACATTCACTTATCAGAGCCTTACACTCATCATAATGAAAAAAACAAAGATTTCTGCTATCCTAACCCAGGATACAAATTTTTGCTTTGCTACACAGAGCTTCACAGTTCTTATTATATTTTATTAATTAAAATGAGGGGTTTGATTGGTTCAGTTACTTCTCAGGACAGGCTGAATATCACACTGAGGAAATAAAGTACCTGAAGCATGAGGAAATGGTGAATGCAGTCTGTCTTCTGAGCTGGTGGTGGAAAACTGTTCTCCCACTTGATGTAGACAAGGTCTTTGAATGAGTGGAGTGTCTTTTCCAGATAAAGCCTGGAACATATTTAGTTTTATATGCACTTTTTTTTTCCTAAATATTAGTCCACAGTACTGTCCATGAGACAGAACACCCACAGCAAGGCTGCAGACAAGCTACCCTATGTCATTTTACAGTGTGGTTTGACATTGGGAGACCCACAGTTGTGTCTAGATGTAAGGTGTATGTTGGATTTCATTGTGCCAGTCACAAAATCGAAAGCAAGGAACTAACACTAACATGAGATCAAAATCAGGTCTCAAAGCTAGTACAGGAATCAAAATTGGTCCAGTTAACAAAAGTGATCTATATACAAATGACCTCTTGCCATGTGTCATTGGCATGGCTCATTGTATTCCTGATTACCTTAAGACTGCACTCTAGCCTGTCTGATGCTGATTGAATTTACTTTAGCCCATTTTTCAGGAGGTGAATGTTTTAGGCATTTTCATTTAAGAGAGTATCATATATTTTAATTACTGTTTAATAAAAGCTACTTCATCCTGTCTACCCAGTTGTGACTTCAGTTGCTAAGAAAAAAACAAGCGAGTCTCAATAACAGATGTTGGCAGATCAAAAAATCTAAGCGCGTCCAACTGCAGTCTTTAATAAATAGCTGCTCTCCAACGTTACCTGCATTTCACTTATTTCACCTTCTTTGGTGCTTACAACCACCTCTTCAATGGGCTTGGGTTTGCTCATGTCAAAGAAACAATTTCCTTTTTTAAAAGCCAAGCATAAAACTTTAACATGGGACAAAGAGAAAAATCTCACAGCTGACTTAATACCCTACAAATGGACTTGAAGTGCAGTGCAGAAATTTCAATGTAATTGTTTCCTGAAGTAAGCATACAAAACCCAATAGTACATAATTTCTTTAAATCATGTACTGGATAACAGTAGATTCAATGATGTTCAAAGTTCTCATTATGATATGGAGCAGAATTCTTTGTGCCCAAATCATGAAACAAGGTGTGATTAATGCTGCTGGTACTACATTTGCCTTCCAGAATTTATCATAACTTTCATACCTTCAACAGAAGTCTAACTCCAAGAACAAGGTATTTTGGCATGCTTTATTAATAGCCACCAAGGCATACCAATTTTATTAGAGCTGATGATTTTGAATCTAAACTGAAATATAATTACTTTATTTTTAACCAACGATCTTTGTTTATTTTTTTCCCAATTTTCAAATCTGCATAAAATCTTACATGTATCTGTAATACCTGCAGATCCATTTCTGAGTTTCATCAGGAAAGAGTTTAACTGATTACTGCATAATAAACAATTTTATCAGCATTCTCCCTCTCCAGAATCCATTACTAAATATGCTATAAAAGCACTGCAAACTGGTACTATCCAAAACATAAGGAAGAAAAGATCATCCAGTCATTTTCTGATAAGCAGTAGAAAATATGCCTGGTTTAGACTTAGCATGCAGGGCTATTTCTAATCTGCAGAGTAAGGAGAGCTGCAGGGGGCTCGACACTGGATCCTGCCTCATAGTCCGCCCACCACCCTGGCACCACGCTGTACCAAACCTAATGGGCAGGACATGCCACCTCGAGGTGGCAAGGGGCGGTGGGTAGCACAGCTTACTTGACAAACACTAGATTAAAAACATGCCACACACACACTCAAACTCAATCAGAGACAAATTAAGAAATGGAAGAGATTCAACTATCTGTGCAATCTTAACTCAGCCTCCTTCCCTCCTGGCAAAGGCACTGTTTAGAGGGAATTATATTATGGGGGCTCTTCTGACTCGCTTACCACATTTGTGAGGAAAAAAAAACAAAACAAAACAAAACAAAAACACGTCAGTACCTGGAGTACAAACAGACTTTCTTGAAAGAAATTAAAAAATAAAGAGTTTGAGATTAAAGTCTCGAGTTTTGCGCTGGGCCACATGGCATGCACAAGAGCTGTCCCAGTCCTCTTCTTCCCCAGACCTTATCACCCAAGCAGGATTCCCGTTTGATCCTTTCACCACGTCACTCACACCCTTCACCTCCCCTGCCCGGGACCCCAGCCTTTTTCCTCTGGTGGAAGACTCCAGCCTGGTCCCTTCTCTGAACCTTCTGAGCCCTTCTTCTCTCAACCAGCTCAGTACAATGGTACAACCTGGCTGGCAACCTGAAGACAAACAACCGAGCCCTACGGAAGGCAGAAGGCGCCACTGACAGCTTGGGCTGCACCCCTGCAAAGAGCTCCACTCTGCTCCCACACCCTCGCTGGGTCAGCCCCTGGGGCTCCTCTGTATTCCAGTGAACCCTGGACATGAAGGGAGCACTCCTGAAAATGCAAGGGACTAGCTGGCAGCCTCTCAACCCGCAGCTGCCAGTCCCATAGCCATACCTAGCCAGGCGTCAACGAGGTTGGTGGTGCACTTGGGTGGGCAAGCAATGAGCAGCTGTGAAATGGGGCTTGCCACTTCTGCCTTCCTTTTCCTACGACGGTGTCATAGCTCTGAGATCTGATACTACAAGAAGGTAGATTTAAAGTATTCAGGGAATGATCTGTTTTCACTGTGTTTTGCTGAAGTAAAATATCTAGTTACCTTGTAGTGACACTTTCTTAATGCCCCTACGATGCTTGCCACTCAATTTTTCTTGCTTGCTTCTACAATACTGCATTTCTTTCTGTGTCCACCCCGACTGTGTTCTCCCAAGCTGGTGTCTTGGTTTGCTACTCCACTACAATCACTCAGTGGTAGACCCACTATGGTTATGCAGAAAGGCAAGGAGCTTGCAGCTTGTTTGGACATTTGTACTGATCTCAGATATTTTGCTGTTATTGGGACTACCAGAATTTGGTAGAATGGTACAAGAGAGTGGTTTCCAGCTGCCTCAGGACTAAAAGGTATGTGATTTGAGAACAAATGAAAAGGGATCTTTTTATACTCTCAAAGCTGTTACAAATCCTCTACTCCAACATGAGGTCTACCTGCCACTGTCATCTCCTACTTATTATGTTCTTATTTCTACATGAATTGTTAGATACAATAGCAATAATGTCAGTGACACCGAACGTTGCAACTAGCTAATGGTTTACCACTTTGCCTGAATGCTTATTTTCTATAATTTCCTGCCTATGAATTAGCATTTATCTTGTTGATGGGGACTATTATCCAACCGAAATCCATATTCTACTGAAACGGATCACTTAATTAAAACCACAGTGCAATTCTTATTGTGTAGAGAAGTATTTTCCCAATCATTTGCAGTACACCGAGTATGCTTACAGTCACAGGAGCAGTGCAGTATAATAATATACCCTGGAATAATAATTTGCACTTACACAGTGTAAAGGTGGTTAATATTTTTTGAAGAGCACCACAGGATACACCATCAAACTTGAACTTGTTTCATTCAAATTCTGCTAAATATGATTTGGCACATAAATGCGTTTTCAAATAATATTCCTACTAATTGCATCAGCTCTTTTCTGACTGAAATTTCAAAGAACCTTTAAAGAAAATATTCAGACTGAAAACTCTAAAACCATTCAAACAAAATAATTATTGTTTTCCCAACCTTTAAAATTGCACTTTTTAATGAGCAGATTGCAGGATTTCAGAATTAGCAGTTTCACATGCTATTGAATTTCCAGTGGCAGCTGGATTTTTTTTCTCTTGGACACCAAAAAAAGGGTAAAGATTCCCACCAACATTGGAGGAAATATGAACACTCACATGGAGACAATGGATTTTTTGTTGGGTTTTTTTTTCCTTTCAGACAGTCCCAAACTTATAGCTGCCAAGACAGTCTCTAACAGTGCAGATATTACTTCAGCATTGCACTTTTATAAAAGCTACAACAATCACAGAGGTGGTATGTGATTTCCAGTGGGGGAAATATTGACCTTTATGACAGAAAATAAGTGGAGTGATAGCAAATAATACACTTGCTGTAGTAAAATAAAGTACTTACACAGTAAACATCAGAGACATGCTGTGGAGCATCCCTATTTGAAACAAAATGCAATGAAAAACCTCTGTTGGATCAGCTTTGCACACAGCCTCATCCCTCAGCCATAAACAAAGTATAATTTATTCTTTCACAGCTATCCCCAAGAGTTCATTTTTAGCACCTTATTTTAGTCAATTTAATCAATAGAGCATAAAAAAATCCACATTCCATAAGAGTATAGACACTATCAATAAATTAAAGATGCATAATATAGTTCCTAAAACCTCAGGTTCATCCCTTTAGTTGTAAAAAGTGAGAGACCAGATCTGAAGTACAGTCTGTTTCTGCAGCTGAACTGTTAACTCAAAACCTTTCAGAGCTTCAAAAAACCCTGATGATTCCCCTTCTTTCCCTGCCCTATTTCTGTCATTTCTGTGACTGGTGTTGACTTGAAGCAGCATGGAGATGTTGCAGCTCAGCTGAGGACCAGCCCTCATTCCATTATCAGCTCTTCAGGCCACCCAGCTCCCTGTGAACTTTTGCGTCAACTCTTCTTTAACCCACAGAAGGATAAAGACTGTAATCATTCTTTAATGTCAGTATAGCCATCGCTTTATGATTGTTACCATCACTACAACATGACGAAATCTTTCACTGACATCTGGAGGGGAGACCATGAATCATTTAAGATGGTACAGCGGAAAGGATCTCAACCATGATCTCAACAGGACTTCTCATTTTTTAAAGTGAGGGCAAACTATTTCCCTGCTACTGTTTTTGTGAGTAGGCAGCAAGTCACTCACTGCAAACCTTCCTTCATTACAGGATAATTCTTTCCTTCATCTAAATTTCTGGGCAATTATAATTTAACTCCAGCATTTTGACCATTTTGAAGCAGCAGTAACTTTTAACCATACCTTCTATTAATATATGTTGAATCTAAGGTTATGGAAGAGTAATATGATGCAAAACCTCAGAGTGATGCTTAAACTTCCTTAAAAGCAAATCAAGTGTTTAGGAAGAGTCTTCGTGTGATTAAAATCTATCATTACTATGGAATTCATTTTCATATCTATGTTTGAGCACCTAGACTTAATATGAAGGAGATCAGAAAATACAGTGAGAGCTTTTATTGAGTTAATAGTAACAAACAAACCTTTTATTTTCTTAGTCTGTTAAAGTAAATTGTTTTACTTATATAAACTCTTGAAGGAAAAAAAAATGTATAGTAGTAACAAAAAGTAGCAGTAGCATCGTTCAGCTACAAGGTCGCTTCTAGACTTTATATTCTTAATAAAGCCAGTGAAAAAATCTTAAAATAACTTGCAAAGAGAAGACATACAGCATTACTACTTAAAATTATTTCAGAATATTTCATATGGTTCAGCAACAAGATGTGTCATGAAAGAGCACACAAGAAGTGAAAGACATTTCTAGATTACATATCTGTTGTTAAAAACACCACATTCCACTGTTTGTGTTACTATCGTAACAAAAAGTCTTGACTGCCAGGGGAAAAAAATATGATCTTACCTCATCTGTAGCTGAAGTTCTAGTAATGTGATGCTATTTGAGAAGCCAAATAAAGCACTGAATTTCTAGACTTGCAGATCTTGACATGTGAAACCTTCAATATGTCTCTTGTGCAGCAGAATTTTATCTCATGCTAGTTACGTCATATGTGCTAGTCCAAGGTCAGATTATCATGGTCAGTGCACCAAAGTTTAAACCATCAGTTCACTCCACACAAAGCCAAAACCACACTGAAGGAGGATGCAGTCAGAGGACAAAGTGACATGGAGAACAGGTCATCCCCTGAGGTCCCTACATATTGGCACAGAAGTAAGGGAGGATGTAAAAAAAAAAAAAAATAAATCTGCAAGTAGTTGAGAGGAAAAATGATTTTGCCAATGTTTTACCCATATTGTCAGCCAGCTTTTATGCAAGGACACCCCATGTTCAGATCCACCAGAGGAGGTACTGATCTGAGCTCTTACTAATCCGTTTAGATCAAAGTTAACTTTGCAGGTAAAGGAACTATTCGTCTTCTCATTTTGACAAGCCGTGCTGCCCACTGGTTGGTGGTGATAGTGACCTTCAAAAGACTAGTGGTAGTGTACTTAGAAGAGTGGAACTGAAAGTGGATATAAATCCATAGTTTCCTCTTCTACCTGTTTGATTGGTAATGATTTTTGGTTTCCATCCACCCCTACCCCTTGATTCCAGCAGAAGGTACTGTGTAAGTATCTGTGTCCCATTTCATTATGTCTGGAATCAAAACTTGATTAAGGAGAAACAGAGGTTTTTACTTGCTCCCATTTCCTACAGAGCTGAATAAGGACCAGCTGAACAGACATGAGTTTACAGATACCAGGTCTTAATAATACTCCCCAAAGCATATGCTGCAGGGTCATACACACTTCCTGGTTACCTTCTTGCTCTCTACGGGCACCATGCTGCAATGTCCGAGTTGTAAACTTGAGACCGCAAAAGGACTGAACCTGGGCAATAGAGTGTGGGAAGCAGGTTAGAAGGGGTACCTTGCCTGGAAATAAAATGGCTCGTTTCCAATGTACCCATCTGACTTGTGTGTAACTTGTTGTTCCATGCAATGTAGTAGAACACAGATCTAGTATTAATAAATGTGGCACCAAGGAAGCACATTTTTTAACACTTTACCTCCAGATGATACAGTATCGGGGGGGGGAGAAAGTTTTTCTTTTTAATAATATTTTAATATTAGCCAAAATTAGTGTAGTTGCAGTTATGAAAACATTTTTAAATAGTTTTTTTTTCCAAAATAGCTCACTTCATCCAGGCACCTATTATCAAAAAGCTCCCTCTATTTCCACCTGCATGAGGAGGGTTTGCCAGCAAAGCCGTACCAGGACAGCTAACTTTTGCTAACTTCCTCTGTCTGATCAGAGCAGCTTGTAGCAAACTACCTAACATTCATTTCAGTCTCAAGACACCATTTCAACTTTTAAAATAGCATTGTGTGCTTCCCATTATTTTTAAATTGTAGCTGGTTCTGGATATAAATATGAACTTGAAAATAATTCAGAATGAGTTAACCAATGTTACCTAAAAATAGGTAGGACAATCTCAGACTGTATTAAGCAGGGGGGATAGGAGAGAAGACAGAAAGACAGACAGAAAGACAGACAGAAAGACAGACAGAAAGACAGACAGAAAGACAGACAGAAAGACAGACAGAAAGACAGACAGAAAGACAGACAGAAAGAGTAATACTTCGTCTGCTTCTTCCCAGAGGCAAAATTCTGAGGGGCTGTGAAGTCTTTATACCATAATTCAGTAGGCTGATGCTACAGCCAGAACTACTACTCTTTTTTAATGACATGTGTGGCAAATTTTGCCATTTCTCCTGCTGCAAACTGAACAGATTTTCATTTCTCTATGGGTTTTTATTATAGAAATCATTCAAGCAAACAAACATTCACATGAAGGCACAGTACATACGCTTTGGGGTTTTTTTTCCCCTCTGCCCTTGAAAAAAATTAACAATATATTGAGATTAAATATTTAAAAGCTTTACATTTAATTCCACCCAGTATCTGACTTCAGTGGGATATTAGGCCAGTCCATGTACCAACAGCTATTTGAAATCCAGTATTTATAGAATATCTTTAAATAGAAAAAATCCAGTTTTGTATTTAACCTCCAAAATAAAGATATTTTATGCATTTTGCAAAATAATAACCAGTAAACGTATTTTTTTAAAAAGCTTACAAGCTATCAAAAAAATGGTCTGCTAAACTTTAGGCAAAATCTTACTCGGCTAAAGGAAATTAATCATTACTCATTTTTCACCATTGTGTGCAGTCTCCATACTTTTGCGCCTGAGTTTACAGGCTTCCCAAACAACTTGGACTGGCAGGTTTAAAAATCATGCTTGTTATTTTTACAGCACCACACAGAAGAATTCATTTTGATGGTTTTAAGCATACTTTTGCAAAATAGGTTTATGGAGAAATGATCACACTAAAGTTGACAATCTGATTACCTAGTTTCAAAACAACATAAATTAAAATGGCTGCACAAGCATACAAAGCCTCTATTACAGAGATTTATAAAGGAAAAGCTGAGTGAACTTTAATTACAGCAGCATTTCCCATGCCACTGTATTACTGACAGGTCTATTGCCTCTTGCTCCAAGCTAGGATTATAGCTTTACTCAAGGGCTTTCTATTTGAGAACCTCCAGCATAAACTTTCTATGACAAAGTGCATGAGGAAAGAGCTTAGAATTGCACTGTCTAAATCAGCATAGCTCAGTGTTTTTCAAAATGAGAATCAGGCACCCTACAGGCATCCTGATCTCTTCTAGAGCAAGCTACGCCCAGCAATGGCACAAGGCAGGATATAGTTCTGAGATACCGGGACTGGAAGGCATAAAACAGCTAGATGAGACTAGTAATATTGATAAAACACTAAAGCAATATCACAGTTGATAAATCAAGCACTCAAAAATCAGGAAATTCAAGTGTTATGCTTACTTCTTCACAATTAGCTCAAACACCTTGCAGGTAGCCTACTTTCAATGGCATAAGTTAATAAGACAATTAAGATAGAAGTCTGGTCTAGGTAATACTGTGAACCCCATCTCCAGCTGCTACTAAACACCATATCTTTATTAAAGCCACTGCAGCTTTGCTGATTTAGATCAGCGGAGAATCTGGTCTAATAGTCAATATGTTACTGCAGTCATTAAGTGGATGAGTTAGAAGGTGCAGAAGCAGGCCAGAGATTTCAAAAACCTGATTCTTTCTTTTCCTTTCTTATCTCAGAGATGGAGGGGGGGGGGATAAAATTTGTGAATGTTTTAAAAAGGTAAAAGTAAACTTTAAGAGCATCCAGTGTCTAATACCGCTAAGGATGAAAAAACAAGCCTTCTTTCCTTGTGCTCTTAGTGATAATCATCATAAAGAGTCACTAACGGCTATGAATTTCAAATAAGAACTGACATCAAATTGGTCACTGGGAATGCTAAAACTGAAGTTGAACTTTTATAGATCTTTATAGCATAATGAACTCACAACTTACCATGTGCTTTCAGGGATTTCATCAGACTCAGCTAAGGCTGTTGTGAGACTGCAGCTTGATGGGACTTTATGACAGAGGAATAGAGGAAGACAAATTAGGAAATCATTTTACCTTCTTGACTCAATTCCAGCTGCACTCTGTGCACACATAAATTCTACTGCCAGACAGCTTTAACTCCAGCCATCTCTTTGAGGTCATGAAGGATTTTCATACCTGCAGGACAGCGATATATGCAAACAACCTGTACCCATCTTTGCACATCTCTCTCTACCAGGAAGGCTCTAGTGAAGCAAGAAATTTTCCCAACAGAGATGATTCTCCTCCAGGCATGTGCTTTGGAAAGCCAGACTGTAGCTGCAAAATCAAACTGTCTTTAGCTATGTAATATGCCAATTTCTACCTCATAGCAGAATGTCACTATATACCTAGCAAAAAAAAAAAAAAAACCACCAAAAAACCAAAGCTCAAACATACTGCTGTATGCAAAATCTTAGGTAATTCTGAAACCATTTGTAGGTAATGTGCAGGTATGCGCCCTATGTCTAGCTGAACAATTGTAAACCTCAATGCTATTTTTTGTGATATCTCAACAATTAGATGCAAGGATTGGATAGCCAGTTGTGAGAACATCTGGAGAAATACACAATATGTGAATTCCTATTTCACTGACTTCTAAGAGTGTTTATCTAATCCCTGCTTGTCCTTTCAGCAATACAAACCAGAAGATGAAAATACATACTGCCCTGAGAGGCTGAAAATATTCTCATTAGCCACCCAGACAATTTTATCTCATGCCACAGGGGTGATCTGCAACAAAGGGTATGTTAAAGTAACACATCTTCTGCTTCACTCTCTAGTTTCTTCAATTTTTGTAACAAGCTTGTCTGGGTCTATTTATTTATTGTAAAGTTATCACATTTGGACCAAAGTTCTTCACGTTAAACCTTCAAACTCATCCCTTTAAACAAATGCCCTCCTCTTGGATTTCATATGAGTAATAAAGCCTCTTTCCAGAGCTTCACTTTGGGGTCCAACTAATGAAATGCAGAGTCCATCAAAGGCCACTGCTTCTCCTTGGGCCAGGCAGAGCTCTCTCACTTCTGTATTAGCGTCAGGATAGAGTGAAGAAAAATCAGGCTATTATATAAAATTATAAAGGAAAAGTGGAGGACTCTGACAAAGGATTGAATATTGACTCAAGCCTTGCAAAAATCGCATTCTGAGGCTCATGGATAGTTATTCATAGCTTGAGAAGTACAGGGATAACTAATAATTTCTTTGCTTTTTCTTATCATATGCAAGAAGAGGATTTCCCCTTCTAATAATGCATGTTTCCTGATCTTGCAGTCCAAAATGAATATAAATAGAAGAAAACAATGCTATGGAGGGGTACCACACTTGTGACAATATAAGCCATACATCTGTAAATGGGATAAATCATCAGAACTAATCCATCAAAGTAAGAATGAGAACTTCTCAGTTTTCTCTTGATCTCCATTATCATCATAATCAGAAATGTCTTCCATGGACCATGCCAAGTTTCCTCACTCACCAAAATGAAAACCTTCTTCGAGAGCAGATCTGACCTGAATACAATCCTGATGCTGTTAACTTTCTGGCTGGATGGAGTTTGAGGCAAGATGGCAGGAGAGCTGGTAGCCCACCCAAGTCTCTCACTGGTGCCTTTGCAACAGAGGCAAAGGCCATGAAGAATACCACTGTCAAGTGATCAGCTGAAAGGTGAATTAGAAAGAACTTGCTCACTGGTCCAGAATTTTAAAAAGTACTAGATAAAGCAGCATTCAGCAGTTCCAGTATTAGTATATTTTTGCTTCCCTTGTCCTCTTACTTTATCCGACCTTTTTTATATCTATTTCCTCCTCCTCTTTCTTTCTTCTCCTCTACAGCCTTGTCAACTCCATTACTTTCAGCTCTATCATTTTTCCTTGTCCACTCACTTGTCTTCCCTCACACGCTATGAATTCTTACCTTATTTAGGGAAGCTCAAAGCCTACAAAATACTGCCAGGTTTATTCTGTGTTCAGCATTCCTGTGCAAGGTCCTAGGAAAATCCTCAACATAAAACAAGCAAATAAAAAAATCATTTCAGGATCCCTGGCAACAAGATATTTAGAAAACTTTTGAGGCTTGGTGGGGTTATTTTGTTTTGTTATTTGTTGTGGGGTTTAAGTTCTATATTTGTGTGCCCAGGCTCTGCTGCTACATTGAGTAGCAGCTGTTGTTCCTCTGCTGTAGCACTAGGGCCGTATGCATCCATTCAAGACCGCTCATAACTCTGCTCACAAGACCATGTGCCTATCTCTGGCATTGCGCAGGGATACTTGTCCTCACGCATTCTGCCACAGCCGATCAAAACTACGCTGCCTCCAGGCTTCATGGTTTTTGCCGAGATTGAGAGACAAACTGCCAGGTATCTGTCCTCATGTTGCTCAGTAAAGAGCTGAAATTAGCAACACCAAGACAGCTGTAATTCGGAACCATCATTACAAAGATGTTTGAACCTTGTTGATAGCAGGTGTATGACACCAAAGCAAACAGCTAAAAATGGGATGGCTGTAACTCAGGGGCCCACAGTGACATCTACTGGACTGATTCAGTTTGAAGTACTGTTAGGAGACATCTTTCAAGCTCACAGAAGAGTCTTTTTTTCCTATCAATATCAAAGACAAGTAAATTGATAATATGAAAGCATCTATAATCTTGAAAGATGAATGCCTGAGTGTAAAACAGGCTAGTATTGAGTACTGAAGCTGGCTTACCCTGAAAAATTAATCCTGAACCCTTTGGCATGCCCCTCTCCTAACCAAAGCATAAAAAACAAAGACCCCAAGCACTCTTGCAGTGTAGTCACAGATAATGTGTACACAAGCTGGCATCTTCTTTTAGTCATTTCATTGAGAGCACAGCTTCTGATCAGAGTGGGAGAGTCGCCAGGTTTCTAACAGTGTTAAATCCTTCCAAGTTTTCCCAACCATGGATTTTTTTCCCTTCTTCAAAGCAGAGTGTCCAAAATCCTCCAAATCTAAATTCACCAACTTGAGCATCCTCCTAGAGCGTATCAACCACATTTGAAAACTTGGAACTGCTTTTCAGAGGCGGTTGTAATGGGATTTTTAACAACACTAATTCCATTCAGCAGTTCTACCTCCACGGCCTGTTCCCTAACTTTTGCTACTGTTGCTGTTAACTGAAATGTCTTTCTTTAAAGTTGAAGTGCTTCACAACATTAACAAGCTATCTATTGCCATGATCATAAATTTGGTTTTACCTGAGCATGCACAGCCTATCATTACAAGCATGCTATTACCTAGGTTACCTTCAGCAATAAAATGCATGCTCAGTTCATCCACAAATTGCAAGGTGAGACAGCTTCCATAATGGAAAGCAGTGTCAGGATGGAGGTGGGAACCTACCTGGCCTATCTGGCAGGGAAGGACGCCGAAAATGGGCATCATGGAGAGCCTAATGTTGCATGTGGCTGGCAGGCTGAGTACTCTGCGCTACAAGGACTTTCTTGGACCTGGGTGTACATATAGCTCAGTTGCTTACACTAACCACACCAATCTACCTAGTCCACCCGAAAAGTTAAGAAAAGAGAAAAAGACAGAAAAACACCCCAGAACTACCAGTAGCCTACACCCAACATGTGTGAGATCATATTTTAAATCTCAGTTACTCAGGACAAGGATAATTGCATTTTCAAAGGGCTTTATCCTATTTCAGAAGCCTGGCGACTTCAACTACATCAAGGTCTAACCAGAAAAACCTGTCTGGAAGGAGACATCCCCAGTATATAGGACTTCATTAGTGAAGAGCTTAGTGACAGCTCAGAAGGTGAGTTACTAAAGGTGGCCTGAGATAACCAAAGGGGCAAAATGTGGTTTAAATCATTGATTCCAAGGCGGCTTAAAAATTCAATTTGATTATTGCATCCTTGAGTGCTGTAGATTCAAACTGAAGAGACACATTCTATAGCTATTCAGTTAAAAGACAGAAGCAAAGAGGGGTAAAAAAAAAACCCTAACCAAACAAAACAAACCCAGACAGGACAGCTGTCTAGATATTTACATAAACAGACTTGGACCAGGTTTTCTGCTTTAATTTCAACAAAGAGATGTCTCACTCATGGAGAATCTGGCCAAAGTTTTCAGACTGTATGAAATTCTAACAAATTCCTATTCATTTGAATATGGGAAGTAAGAGCTTTTATTAAATTCTAAATCTGCTCCTAATTCATCAGTCTGTTCTGCAACTGACAACTATAAAAAGCCACAGATTTTGAGGATAAAAATGTAACGTTTTGAGTTTGATGAGACTGTTCATGTATTTGAAGTTAAACATGTGTTTAAGGACTTTTCTGGCTGTAGGCCTAACCACAGATCCTTTTTTCTTTATTGGAAAAGAAAACAAACACTAATACCAGTTTTTGTTTTTCTCTAAAAAGTTCTAATATTTGGCTTTTAGCAGGTGTTTCCCTGGATTTCTCAGGGAACCTCAGGGAACTTGGTGAACCTGCAAATCTGGTGGGGGGGGTGGCACAGTGTGGATTGGATTTAAAACCTGATCTGTTTTAATACAGATAAAAACCGTGAGATTTCTGTTTGGCAGAAATGGTCAGACTGGAGATTTTTATGTTTACGGGAGATCTGGGGAGGAGGTTTGCATATCTGGGAAAAACAGCATCTGAACTATAACTCCCATAGTATACTGCAGCAACATAAGAAGATTCAGATTAATGTTGAAGTGATCCAAGACATACCCTTCTGGATTAATGAAGAAAACTGAGCTATTTGTATTCAAGAGATCTAATTAAAAGTTAAATATTCGTTTTGATGTTCCTGGTAGAAAAGGGTTTGTTTGGGGTTCTTCTGGCAAAATTAAGAAAAAATTATTTATAAATTATAAAAATAAATAGATCATATTTTTAATTGAA
This sequence comes from Psophia crepitans, assembly GCA_013399095.1. Lineage (NCBI taxonomy): Eukaryota > Metazoa > Chordata > Aves > Gruiformes > Psophiidae > Psophia > Psophia crepitans. Next base: position 195,293 of record VWZZ01003886.1, read on the forward strand.
AATTCAGTTATGCAGAAAATTCACCAAATATTTCTGACAGACCATCACCAATTTGTTTATATGAGTTTCACTGCTATAACACACCTCAGTTGCTAATGCTCTTACCAGATTAAAACATTTTAAAGGTTTGATAACATTTCTATTAATTTCACCCATGTGTGAGTTGATGTTTATGTAGATGGTGCTGAATAGAATTCTCATTTGGTTCAAATCTTGGATGCCTAGTTCAAAGGTCCTAACTAGTTCAAAATTAAGTCCCTAATAAAATAGTCCACATGTCCCATTTTCTAATTCTTCCTTTAAATTTTATTCTTGAATGCTATAGGTATTGGGTTTCTTTTCCAGACCTTACATGATCTGATTATGATATTACCCTTGAATTATTTAAAAAAAATTCCCCATGAATAAGAATCAATATTGTTCACAAAACAATCGGAAGCGTGTTAATTTCTTGTATTATTTTTAAATTTGAGATTAAGCAAAGTCTTAGTCTTTGGTTGATCAATCTCTTCAATATATTGAAAATAATGGTCCTATTTTCAATAGATTTTTTTAAATTATATATATTACAGTAATTATTTTACACAGCTGTAAACAACAGTTAAAATGTAAGGGCTTTTGTTTTCTCCAAGCCAAAATTACCAGAATACAAATATTTCTTCAACACAACATAGTAACTTCAATGACAACCTCTATTAACACTGTAGGAAGGACCATTTTTAAATGGCAAATCCTCAGTCCCTGACTCAGAGGGTATCACAAACTCAAAGAGGAAAATTATGAAATAGCATGGAATATGAGCAAACTATTACAGAAACACAAATTGCTTATCATTAAGAGGAGAGAGGAAAAGGCATCTTTCTGATAAACCATTATTCTGTAAAAATATTAAAGTCATTTAATCCAGCTGACAGCTTTAATGCTTCAAGAGCTTCAAAAATTTCTCAACTAGAAATATAGTCATGCCAAAATTGCATCAAACAGGCTTTTAAGAAGTCATGCCATCTGCTACGTTAACACTGCAATTGGTCACTGGCTTTAGCTCCAACAGTTTATGAAATGGGTGAATTATTTTTCAACCTTTCCACCAGCCCTAGAGCACAAACTTATCCTATTATCTTGTCTGCCCAGTAAGACAGACAAGATGTAAGGGACATTCTCTAAGTAGACTACAATGTTATTAACTCATCTGGAAAACAGCTGGCAATATATCATGCAGGAAAAGGTAATTATTCCTCTTCTAATCATTTCCAGCTCTTTGATTGCTGTTGTCATTCCTTCACTCTACTTCAGACCAGTTCAAGCATTCTCCTAGGACCGCTCCCTCAACCCTGTCCCCTTGCAAGCATTAACAGCAGTAGTATGGGGAGGTGCCTTCTCCATGCTTAATACATACATAGATTCAAATACCCATTCCAATTTGAAACTATTAGGTAATCTATAGAATTAGCACCTCAAGACACAGGAGCAAGTAATTTAATGCCAGACTGGTGGCAGTTCCCTTCCTGATGCCATGCAACAAAGCATCCTCTCCATCAGCAGGTCAGCATACTCCATCAAATCTTGGTTATTCCCTGCTAACTGGTAACATGCTCAGCTGCAACCGGCTGCTGCCTCTCCCCATCAGCCCACAGAAGCACAGACCATTGCAACGGAATGTTTTACTCAGCTAGCATATACTCAGCTGGAGCTCGGCCATGGATCCCTCCGTGACCTGATAAATTATTCATGCTCTGAGAAAATTTCAAACTTTTCTCATGTGAATATATGATTATTATGTTTTCTGCCAAAAAGTCAAGGAAGGACATCATCCAGTCTCATTGCCTACTTGGGCAGGACAACTCCAACAAATGCCTTTTGCTTTTGCTATTGGTCTAGTGACTGGTTATGTCCCTTACCTCCAAGCATCCAAATAAGAGAATATCAGGCATCTCCCAGAATCTCTCTGATGTAGCAGTGATGATTTTAAACCACACAATTAAAAAGCCACTATGAAGACCTAGGTAAAGTTTATCTGCTACAAAAGTCATTGAATGACAAAGGTGTAAAAGTAGGTCATGACGCTGTATTACCACATACCTGACCTGCAGGAAAAATGTAAACCAAAATCAAACCCAGACTTATGCATTAACACCTTTTTTTTTTTTGCTAAACCAAACAACCTGGGAACCTTACTGCCTTGTAGGGCTAAGTCTCAGTGTTTAATGAGACCGTGCCCAAATAAGAACTAGTCCATTAGTTGTTTAATTAGCCGTAGAACAGGCATAACAAATTAAATGCCAGACACTAACCACCCCCAGAAACTCAAGGCCTAGTTGTCCACGTTGTGCCACAGTGATGCTCTTAGCCCAGAAATTCATTCTTTCGTTTATAAACTGCTCTCGCAAGTAATTGCTTTGGTGAAGTGCAGAGGAATCAATAAATCATGGTGAACAGAGTGGCAGGCACCCCTGCTACTGATGCTGGTTATTTGATCATCCCAATTCTTTTCTGAATGTTTCTGATTTTAATCTGCATTTTACAGGGTAACAGGCTGTTCCTCCATCTCTGCCAATGGAGCAGGGAGGTAGGTTTGAGGTAGATTTATGAAGAAACAACAATCTCAAATAAGTTGCAATTTCATCAACCTACAAGCAGCAAATTCTTATTCTATTTAGCATGGGTTTGAAGCATGCTGGTGGGATGGAAGTGATGAAAGCACAGCTAGCTGCTGCCACATATACAGAAAGATGACTTCAGTTTGCAAGACGCAAAGTAAAAAGTACATGTAACAACAGAAGACTTCTCTCAGTCATACACAGTGCTGTTCCAAAGCCTCCCTCTGCTTAGCTATTTCTTTCCTCTTCCCCTTAAGAAAGCACTCATCCCCCTATAGTCTCTACACATTTTTTTCCATAGATTTCTATGTCTTCTCACTACGCAGACATTGCTGAAGCCTACAGAAGGCACTAAACACACTTCAGCTGTACTTTTCCAGAAGACATTCAAAATCAGCTGCTTATAAAGCAGTTTATAAAATACTAGCTGCAGTAAGCTCAGCAATAAATATTACCATCAACATCCTTCAATTTTTTGCCCTCATACACATCAACCTCATCTCCTGAAGTGGTTTCTGATTCAAATAGAATCTACAAACCCTAAAGAGTCATGCTAACATATTGCAGTCCAAACACACATTAAGCTTCACAATGATCAAAGACAACAATACCAACACTTGCAAGAGATGTTCTTTAAAACACGATTTCTGACACTCAAAGTCTCTACATCAATAGCCTTTTTTCCAGCATAAATTGTAAAAACAACATTTTAATGGGTGTCATATGTTTGCAGTATGGTTTATGTTTCCTGCTTTGCATTATATTCACTTCCTCCTGCAAGTACTCCTACAGGCTTTTCTCTCAAGCAGTTTCTTGCTTCACCTCTAGAACTCAGTGTTATAGAGAAAACTTCAATACGAAGAGTATTCTCGAAAACCACAGCCAGTTAATGCTGTTTTTCTGTCTTTTGTCCAAAACAACCAAACCTTTTCAGCATTCTTCAGAAATAAGTGTACCAGAAATATTTACAAGACTTTCTAGAAAAAAGTTGAAAATGCTAAACCTCTGGCATGCAATAAAGAACATTTCCCATCAAAATAGTACATTTATACAATATTCACGTATACGCTATCATCAGCTCATATGGCAAAGTCCCAGTTATACTGAGACTGACAGTAACTCTCATGGCTTAATGAGAACAAGCTTTTCCTTCTAGATTTTAAAGATAGAAGGGCCCAATTAAAATGGTTAAGTTGAGCTGCAGAGCACCAACAGCTGTAGGAAATCATCCAGTCATTTCCATGTCAAGTCAAAATAATTCACAGATGCACTAGCACATGTATCTGTCAAAAAGTATCCAGCTCCATTTAAAGATTTTTATACTTTATATAAGCAATATATCCTTTTCTGCTTTTTCTTTTTCTCATCTAGCTGATCTTTGCATGTCTTTGTTTCACAAAGAACTTTCCAGAGTCAGGTATCTTTCCCTCACACAAGAGATACTAGGCATCAGTAGTTACTTTTTAACCTTCTCTTCATCGTATTAATATTTATACACTGTATTTATAAATTAAAGAAGAAAATCTCAAAAATATGCTGCTTAGTCATTGGGAATGAATAGCATGACTCATAAAGACTTAGATGGTAACAAAGTTAATATGAATCGTGCATTGTACCAAGTGTTCCCATATCCAGGATCTAACAATCCCTGAAATTACTCTTTCTGTGAGGAACGAAACTGTTCAATGTGCCTCACATAGCTCAGGTTATAAAGCTGCTTTAGTCACGGTGGCTTGGTTACTTTCCAGGATTGTATATAGAGGACGTATTGATGAGCAAAGACACCTTTTCATCCAATTTCCAGGCAACTTCTGATGACCCGTCATCCTGGGCACCTGTGAGTCACAGTGCAGGCTGCTCACAGATTAGTGATGATGTACAGAGAGATTCCCACACAGCTATCATCATGTCAGGAAAAGGTTTGATTTCACTCAACATACATTTTGAATAAAAGATTTTCTGCATTTTCAAACTTTTCAAAATACTTAATTACAGTGCTAATATTGTATCCTTTAGGCAAACATTATTTATCCCTGCACAACTCATTAACCCTTCCCAAGTGGTTTAATTTTGAACAAACAACAGGTCCAATTCTTCCTGCCACTGAGACGATGCTATAATGAAAGCATAGGATCCCCTTTAGGGTCTGTAGGTCATAGGCATTATAAAAAGGCATCATGAACTCCTAAGGTATGCTTGTACCACTAAACAAAAAGGCAGCCAGGGAGCAGATCTGAGTACCAGATCTTTGACTATTTGCATTGCTTCATTGTTAGTTCAATTTTAGATCTGTTTTAAAATGCACCAAAGAGCTCTCTAGAGTCTGCTACCCAGGGAAAAAGCTTTAGGCAATGTACACATAAGCCAGTCAACACCACTCAGCCTTAAAGGCAAGAACTGTTGTCTGGCCTTCTTTTATTCAGCGGTAACTAACCTTTCATTTAGCCATAACTGTAGGGACATTGCTGGGTGAGACAGAAGTGCAGAAGCTCAGTCCTTAATTTTACCTCAGTCAAGACTTAAGTTGAACCCCAAAAGAAATCTTTACAAGGTGTGTGTAAGAACAAAACTTACCAGTTTTGTTCATTTGTGCTAAATGGAGAGAGACAACTGTGAAACATTTCAGAAACCACATGCGCTGCTTGCAAGATCTTTGTGCTCAAAGGGAAAAAAAGGGAGGGATGTTGGATGCAGGTGCAGAAAACAAAGGCTTTGATTTGGGGGGGGTTGGTCGGTTTGGTATTTGTGGGAGAGGATTCGAGGACACAACACCTCAAATCAGACCTGGTTTCTCACAATTTAAAATATAAAATAGAAGATGAATTATATATCTAGATATCAGCTGCTACAAGCTTTTCATCTAAAGCTTGAAAGGCAAATATCATAAATTTTGTTCTTCACTTTAAATTAGCTCTAAGTAGTGAATTAGCTCAATGTAGTTCTTGGAGTCTCCCTCCCCCCTCACTTTATTTTTCTCCCACCTTGAGCACTGTTTTAAAAAAAAAGTAACAAAATAGACCAAACCAATTAACCTAAATGTACTATTTACAACTGCCAGAGATTTCTCATTCACCTCACTAATTCAATTGTTTTATACTAAGAACTTGCCTATTCTAGAGCTAATTTAATACCTAATGTTGGTGCCTGAATTTTCATATTTAACAGTAACATTCAGTAAAAAACTCTTTTATTTTTCTTTTTTTTTAAACAGAAAGAGTCTACAGCAGCTGTCAGAAGATCTGTGGTGTCTAAGATCAGTTTCCATGGATATAAATAATTAGCTATATGTTCTCCTTCACCAGCACAGCTTCTTGGCCCAGTATGATTAATTCCTCACTGCCAGAAGTACGCCTTGCATTCATTTTAAGGAGAACCTGGACAGAAAGGGTCATTTTACTATCCTATGCCACAGTTTTTAAATCCTATCTGCTCTCCATGTTCCTGTTTATGGCAAAGACTGTACTTTTGCCATATCTTCCATCTATCCTTGTATTTTTATTGATGTCCACAAGCTACAGTTCAAGTTACACAGTTTATCATACCCATTCATAATTCAAGTCAGCAATATCAGTAGTGCATAAAACTTCATTTCAGGGGTTATCTAGAATGAATGTCAAGTGAAATGAAAAAGGTACATCCATAACTCATTCCCAGAAGCCTCTATCCAGTCTTTCATGCCTCTCTTTCCAACAAGGCCACTTGGTGAGGAAAACTAACACTTCTTAGTTTCAAATAAATACTAAAGTAGTTCTAATCCTACATAGTTAGCAAAAGAGTGAAACAGACTGAAAAGACTGATGTCAAAATTACTTTCCACACAGATTGAAATAGAAAGATTAGAAGGCTAAATAGTTTTCTAAAATCAGCAATTTAAAAGAGACCATTGTGATGAGAATCTTCATATCCTGCGTGTAGATGAGAAGGAAAATGAACAGCAGACAATTAATTAGATGGCTCTAATATCATTAGAAAGGAGGGGAACTTCAAAAACACTGCCTGACTACAATCTTTGTACTTTTCTTCCTTTTCCTTTTATACAAAACTCAAGGAAAAGGTAGAAATCTGGAGTTACAAAAAGGACAAACTTAAAACAAGATATAGAGAAGGAGGAGATCGTACTCTAGAAACAGAATCACCCAATAACAGGACATTAAGAATAAAATCAGAGACTATTGATTGTCATAAGATATAATATTTATGCTCATAAACACCGATTAGATACTGAATGGTAAACAGGTAGTCATAGATAGTATTTGAAATGTTTTGTCCTTCAATTATTTTATAGGGTGCTGCAAGGAGCAATTTTCCAGGAAATTTCAGTACTGAACATAGTGTACAATACTAGAACACCTGTGTGGGAAGATACATTTGAAGAATCAAGATACAAGGCCGACAGCTTCAAGTCTTCATGCTTCAACGTGAACATCGAGTGAATTCAATTACTAGCAAGAAGAGAAATCCACTGATGTCCTGGTTTCTGAACTTTGCTATCAGCTATAAATCTGTCGATTGTAGGAAAGAAACACAGGTTCTTAAATAACAAAAGCTCCTTGGGGTGTTTTTATGCCAGACATGGCTCTTATATTAGTACAAAAAATATCGTTTGGCAATTAAATAAAGAAAAATCTTATGTTGCCTTAGAAATCAGTAATTAGTGGTCAAGAACTGAATTCTGACCCTTTACTGACAAGGAAAACAAACAATATATTTAACAGTTTATTATGCCTTAACTTTATAAAAAAAATTATTTTAGCACAATAAGGTTTTTGAAGGGGGGAGGAGAAGGAAGGGGTTAACTATGATATGAATTTTTTGTTGAAGCCTGGCCCTACTGAACTGATCAGGTTTGCTACTAAGCTCAGCCAGGGCAGGATTTCACATATATTCTATGTTAAATAATTGTAGTCAAATTTGAGCTGCAGCTATTTACAGGTATAATCCAGAGCCCAGCTGAAAGACTCTGTTTTTTATGGATTTTGAATGAGAATCTGAATAGCATCTTATTGTAACCTTTTCTTTTCTTTTTTTTAAGCAAAACCGCCACCAAACCACCACAAAGAAGGAAGGAGAATAGATGTGAGCAATAACTAAAATTCCAGAAATCATAGGCCACTTATTTTATACTGCAATATCCTTGGTTTATCAGTCAGTACTCTATGTTGCACACCTGGTTTCATTCACTCCCAGAACCCAACAGGAAGGAGGACGCGTCTGGATATCTGAAAGCAACACCAGACCATCAGGAATTAAAAATCTCTAGTCAAGAGAGACCCAGATTATTGCTTCCCTGCATACACACTTTCAGTTTATTCTTACTAAGGTTAACTGTAGAATGTCTGGTGCTCAGGAATGGGGGTGATATATTATGTGTGAGGATGGACCTATGAAAATCAAAATTAATCTGGGTTTTCATTAAATTAATAGCCCTGATAAGGTCAGCCAACTAAGAAAGGGTGATATCACTATCTTTCAAATTAAATTTGTGAAATTCACCTCAGTTGAAATTTCCTGTATGGGAATGGTGAAGGTCACCACACTGATTAAGAGGACAGTCAGTTCATTTTGGAATTAAAACCCACTGTAATTATGAGGCTTTAAACATAGAAAGCAAAAGAGGTTTGAGAAGGCTAAGGCCAGCCCACACTGCATCTGACAATCATGTCAGCACTTACCCAGTAATGTAGTTTTTGCAGGGGCCAGTGAAAGTAGTAGAGCAAAAATCCCACCAGTGACTCCCATACTGGATATAATATGTCATCCCAAGGCAGCATGATAAGAAATACAACCTTATACACATACATATGACTGAATCTCTTGTTTTTAAAGCCTAAAGATGCATGTTGCATGGTAAAGGGCAATTCAAAATGGAAATGAAGGGAAAAAGTAAAGTTGCTCCTTAGAGCTGCAGCACTATCTACAGCTGGTCATCTATGGTCTGGGAAACCAAGGTCAGAACATTTGCAAAGAGGACAATCAAGATTGCCCTAAAAAAAAATATAAAAAAAATCAAGTTTACTATACTTCATAAGCACTGAATGAAACTATAGCCCCTACCGCAAAACATTTACGATCTAAATTGTAGGTAACTGCTTAAGCCACATTCTTTTGTCCTCCCGTTGACCATTATCCAAGAAACTTTTAATGCAAGTTGGCATAGGTAAATAGCTGTAACTAAACATCTGCTCACCTGATCCAGGAACAGGTTGATTTGATCAGGCAGAGTCAGGCATCACAAGAACATCAACAGCACACATAGATTAGCATAGAATAG
>VWZZ01003886.1:204571-229270 GCA_013399095.1 Psophia crepitans
GCCTCACCAGGGCTGAGTACAGGGGGACAATCACCTCCCTGTTCCTGCTGGCTACACTATTCCTGATACAGGCCAGGATGCCGTTGGCCTTCTTGGCCACCTGGGCACACTGCCGGCTCATGTCCAGGCGAGCATCGATCAGCACTCCCAGGTCCTTTTCCTCTGCACAGCTTTCCAGCCACCCCGCCCCCAGCCTGTAGCGCTGCCTGGGGTTGTTGTGGCCAAAGTGCAGGACCCGGCACTTTGCCACATTAAACCTCATCCCGTTGGCCTCTGCCCAGCGATCCAACCTGTCCAGGTCCCTCTGCAGAGCCATCCTACCCTCTGGCAGATCGACACTTCCCCCCAACTTGGTGTCGTCTGCAAACTTACTGAGGGTGCACTCAATTCCCTCATCCAAATCATCAACAAAGAGGTTGAAGAGGATGGTTGAAGAGGATTGATCCTATGTTTATGAACTTCACCTTTCCTAAATACTTGGATATGACCCATTATCTCCATTCACTTCGCTTCTATCAGTCTCCCCTGTAATTAAAACAGGAATATTTATTTAAAATGAAAATAATGAAAAATGAAAAATAATCAGCCCGCTATTTTGAACTGCAAACAAGTCTATGAAAAAAACGTTTGCAGCTCCTGCTCAGAGGGGAAAAAACATGAGACAGAGAATGAAATCCATATAATAAATTCTTCCATGAAAGCCATGTAATCCTCTCAATTATGCTCATATATTTTCTGGTTTTCATTTTATATGGACATTGACCAGGGAAGCTATTTATTCAGTAACATTTTCACACCGTCTCAATTTGCATGCCATCAGTTTTGCTGCTGACTTTGAAATGGGAAGTAGAATAAGACTGACATCTATGGTGTGCAGATTGTGGTGTGTTGGGCAGTCAACAAAAGAATTTCTTATCAGAGGCTCTAAAGCTGTAAAAATATGTTAATTTGTTCCTAGGACTATGCATACTAACACTGCTACTGCCACCTGAGAAAAAAACAGAGATTTTGAATTTAGATCATGAGATAAAATTCTCCTCTCCTAACATTACAAGCAAAAACATGAATTTTTGAAATCATTCATAATCTTGTGGGAAGCAATATTGCTTTACTGTCATTTATAAAAGACAAAATATCCTCAGTAAAATAGAAAAAAAAAAAAGAGGAAAAAAATGTTTATCTCTTTTGAGATCCTCAGAGCAAAGCTTGCTGTATTATATGCCTGTGCAGTAGAAGTCAGACTGTTTTGGTTTGGTTTTTTTAAATAATATAAGAGTGCTTGAACTCTTTTGAAACTAGGGCAGTCCTGTGCCAGCTTCACTGCCAATAGATCAATTAATTTCTTATTGACACAAATGGCCTGAGTAAGCTGAGGATGGTTCTTCATTTCCTGCCAATAAGCAGGTTTTGAACCAAAAATTTTGTTAAGTCTTATCTAATTTTGGAACAATTCTCAAAGTAAACCTAAAAGGATATTTTGTGCATCCTGAAACCAAAACTGAAAATGAAATAGCATTATAGAGGAATCTGGCTTTTTCTGAATGTTAAAGCATCTGCAACAGAGAGCAAAGACGATTATTCGTACCTTACATCTGAGGAGACAAGAGGCCAGAGAAGTTAAGACCAAAGAGAGCTGAAATGCTACTGCCCAAATGTAATACACAGCAGTTCTCAAGCTCAGTAAGAAAATAATGAGAAAAAGGAAAAAAACAATTTTGAAAAATCATCCATAAGTAACATCCCCAATGCCAGTGAGAGGCAAAACTGCAAACAAGATGCCCAGGCATCCTAACTTGCACGCTAATACCCAATACTGTCAACTTAGGAAACTTGCAGAAGTATTCTTTTCCATTAATATTGCTAGTTACTGAATATCATTTCAAACCAAACCAATGCATGGAGCTACATGTCATTTCCACATTTAGAAAGCACATCTATCAAGAGATAAAGAGGAGTCTTGGATAAACTGTCTTCAGTGAATTGTGCAGCAAAGTAGATATCCTATGTTGGAAAAGCAGTCCTCTCCCTGCGTGCAGCCAGTGAGCATAACACATAAACCACCCAAGCTGCGGCACTTTGACGTAAAACAAAAGAAAGTGGACACCTCAGACAAAACACTTTGAACAGAACAGGTACAATGTCTGACATATGTCAATCATTAAAATGCAGATCTCCTTCCTCCAGAAACTTGGGAACAAGGAGGTGAGAAAGAGTACAGTAATGAAAGATTACAAAAAAGCCAGTGGATTAGTAGACGGACATTTTAGTTGAAAGCTCTTGCATCACTGGATTCCAAGCAACCCTGTTCTGGCCTTGCCTCTCTCACATGACCTCACTTAGATGACAACATTTTAGTTTAAACTCCGTTGAACACTATGTATGGTTTCGGTATTGAACATTTTAAATATATTTATATAGTACTATATTGAAAAAGACATGGCAAAAAGATCATAGAACTGAAATCATTTGATTCATGCAATTTAACCTGGATTCTGTATTTCAGATATCAAATACTCAAAACAGTACTTGCAACCAGTATTTCACAGCCCATCCAGAGAGGAAATGTGTTTGGGTAAAATATATTTTACTAGATTCTCCAAGTTGACAGGTGCAGTAAAATTATACTGTAACTGACAAAATATCCATAAATGTGATTAGAATCAAACGTTTTATAACAGAGCAAAGGCAGGGCAAGAGCAAATTAATAAACAGTTAATTATTACATGTAGCCCAGTAATTCAGGCAATTTATCTTTCAATCTTGATGTTGCCTATCTATACACAACTATAGATTTTCAGATATTTCCCTGTTAAATTTGCTAAAAAAATAGTTTTTCCTGGGCACCTCGTCAAAGGCACTCCAAGTTTTTGATGCAATGACTCATAATTTTTTATAATCTAATAACAGTAGCCTGAAACTGAATACAAATCTAAAAATTCACTTTGTGATTAAGATTCCACAGCAACATGGTATTTGGAGACAAGGCAAAGCTACAAAATTTTCATACTCTAAGATGTTTTCTCACCTAGTGAACATACATAGAAGCAATTATTATGCCAAAAACTGTTAAAATGTTGCTATTTAACTACAATTCATATTGTTTAATACATTTGTCTGATGCTTGGTTGGCTTCAGTACAATTTGGTCAATAATTTCCTGAGGGAGCTATTTGGGTCATAAAATACCATTTGAGTAGGAAAAAAGTTGAAATCCATAATATCCATATATTTTTGTTTTAAAAAAACAAAACAAACAAAAAAAACCACACCAAACCCCACACCCAAAAACCCCCCAATCAATCTACTCAAAACAAAATGCTATTAAGAAACTGTATTGTTTTGTAGAATTAATACATTGGGTGTGACATCCTGTAAGGTTTTCTTCTTTTCAACATGTCTCCAGCCTCCCTCCACAGTAAAATTGGAATGCTTCATTTGTAATTACAACAGTTTTTAATATAAGCCCAACTCTATGAGCATATACACTACTATATAAATGCACAACTTTTGCCTGGCAATAACATTTTCATAAGAAATCAGCAGCAAGGGGAAAAAAATAAACAGAAAAAAAAATTAAGATATATTTTCAAATTTAATGACACTAATATGTATACTCTATTAAACACACTAGGGTTCCAGACAATTCTGGCCACTTTTTACATTTTCTTTGAACTAAAAGTGAAAAGCTACAACATTTTCACCTCCCCTTCTTCAAAACAAGAACCCATTTTAGTGTTGATAGTGGACGGAAACTCTTCAAAGGATATTTTTTTACGGAATTTACTGAATCACATTACATCATCAACATAGTTCCCTATTTTTACTTTTGCGTTTGGTTTCATTTCCAGTCAAAATGCATACTTTTTGTTCAATAAGCTGCAGAAACAATTAATAATCTTCATCCTTTCTACCAAACCAGAGTATAAAAAACTGCAAGTCTTGAAAATAAGTTCTTCTTACACAGCACCCATTATCTCAAGGAAAAAAAACTCCAAAATAAAGCTTGGATGAATTTTCATAGAGCAAGCTGTGAAAATTTACCCAATGGGTAATAGACTCTTATAATACATAATTTTTCTGTAATACTTATTTTTGACTTGCACTCTCAACAGATAAATCACAAAAATCAACACAAGTTTTTACTCAAACACCAGCTTAATGTATGAGTGTGCACTTCCAAGAAAACGTAAGAACTTTTCAAGAAAAAACTTAGCCAAAATCTACCAATTTACCTCAGCCGCATATCACACACACTACTCATTTTTGCTGAGCTTGCACAGAAACGTCTTTCAAGCTGTTATCTGACAGCATGATACAATTCAAGCAGGTATCATTTAAACATTTACAATATGAATACTTAGATAAGGTTTCAATCATTTCTGTAAGCAATTTCAGAGGGAATCAAACTTGGGAAAACATGGAAATTACTACAGCACTATGTGTCCATGCTTGCAGAAATAGCAAATTTAATGTGCCGCATGAATCACTTTGAGACCTACTAAGAGCTTTAAATAGAAAGAAGCTATCTAGGATTTTTAATCAAAACAAGTTTTTGAGGATGCAGACCACTCCATAAACCAACAAATAGTCTGAATGAACAAAACATCAAAAATCAGACAGCTTCAGCATAAGCATGTGCAGCTTGCTAAAATATAATGGCTCTAGCAGGACTCAAGTATTCAAACCTATCTCCAGAGGTACCTGTGCAATATTCGTATTTGTACGTGAAAGTTTTCTTTTCTATACCCAATTGTTTAACTAGCATCAGCATGTCAGACGTACAGTTTCCAACCACATACTGCTTGCTTGGCTAAACTGATGTAAAAATCCTCTGATTCCTAATAATCACCGCTCTAACTCAGGAGGTGCTGCAAGAAAACATGTAAAGTAATAGAACATAAAAAGCAACCGTTTCAAGCAGCCAACTTTAGAGGGACCAATTCTGATTTGATTTATGCTGGCTTAAGTCAGAATTTCATTATACCTACATAATAATCTGTCTTCCTGACAAGAAGGCTAGGTGCATTTGCAGGCCCAGACTGCCTAACAGTTGCTGCAATCTTACAAAGAAATGTTAACTTAGCTCTGCCGACTCATTCTAGCATTTGATTTATTTCAGCTGGTGATAAGAGGAAACAGAGTGCATCTGTGAGAGATGGAATTTGGCTGGGTAGCTGTCAGGTGGGGAATGCCTTTAGTTTGTGGGTTACCTCATTATTAACTAAAACTGTGTCACCATCCCCACCTCCTCAGAGCCTTTGCTCAGGTGCAGCGGCCACAGTGCTGTATCCCAGCCTAAAGAAGAGGAGAAGAGGAGGCTCAGGGCAGACCTTATTGCCCTTTACAACTACCTGAAAGGGAGTTGTGGTGAGCTGGGGGTCGGCCTCTTCTCACAGATAACTAGTGACAGGACAAGGGGAAATGGCTGCAAGTTGCGCCAGGGAAGGTTCAGGTTGGAGATGAGGAGAAAATTCTTCTCGGAAAGGATGGGCAGGCATTGGGACGGGTTGCCCAGGGAGGTGGTGAGGTCACCATCCCTGAGGGTGTTTAAGGAAAGGTTAGATGTGGTACTTAGGGACATGGTTTAGTGGGTAATAGGTGGTGGGGGGATGGTTGGACTAGATGATCCTTGAGGTCACTTCCAACCTTAATGATTCTATTCTATTCTATTCTAAAGGCAGGCAGGGAGCATGGAGGTTCGGAAGAGCAGATGAACTCCGATGGCACACCTTGCAAACCAATGCACTGTTTGCATTCACACATTAATTATTGTTTATATTTGCCTCTAATCTGCATATGTATTTTAAATGATCCACCAAAAGTGTGCTCTTACAATTAAGAGTAATCTTCAATTACTTCCAGCCAGTGTGTAGTCTCACCTGCCAATTAATTACAGAGTTCATAGAAAGTGTATACAAATTAGGCAATTGAAAGGGTAAGTACAGCAGAGGAGTCATCCCGATGAGGCAGGAAATAAAAATGCCCTAAGGTAATTTATGACTCTGTTCTTGTGTCCACAACCAAAGACTGAAGGGAATGTACTAAAACTCAACTGGCAATTTTCCAGGGTACCAAAATGATGTTTTATACATAATAGGTCTCCACAAAGCGGAAGATTTATAGTGCGTTCCAAAACATGAGGCTCTTAATGGCAACAATAGATCAGTCCTTGTTTTACAAGTTACAAATGCTTTTTAAGAGCCTTTTTCCTAACAGTCTTTTGACTTCATAACAGCTGTAATTAATGTTGACAGGAGCTGTGCTCCCTAATTTTTCATGCTTTGTAGCAATAACAATGTACCATCAGTGATTTAAAAGTTAGGCAAAAAAGGGGAACTTATTGTAGGAAAGTACCTGGGTCATTGAGTTCAGTCACCTACAAATATATTTTACAACTGTTCTGCGAAACTTCTCATGTTCCTTCTTCAGACTGCCCCTAACAGTCTGGCTGGAATGTCTAGGTCTGTTCTTCTAATTTCTAAAATATATTCATACCAGTTTATACCCACTTGCTTTTGTGTGAATATTGTATCCTGAATTACTCAGGTGGGTTTTCAGAAAAGCCATAATTATATTGCTGAATTCAGTGCTACAAGATGATGGAAGTATAAAGGGGTAAATTAGAAAGCATGGATTTACATAAGTAATACACAAGCTCAAAACCAGATTAGATAAATTAATGGAAGTCCATCAAGGGCTATTAAAAATGCATATATAACTTCCTGAAGTTCCTGCACTTCAGAGTGGAAATGTAAAGTAGGAAAAAATACAACTCTGCACTTGTCAGCTCCTATATTATTGCCATAAGCATCCAATACTAGCTACTAGCAAAGAAAAGGCATCAGGATAGAAGATAACTCCTGGACTGTCCCTGAGCAATATTTTTCATGTAAATATAAATCAAGCAAAATCCCTCATACTATTCAAAGATGCTTTTCCACTTACTTTTTTCATTGCATCTAAATTGCAGAAAAGAAATCCCCTTCACTCTAAGTATTCAAACATGCTGAATGTCTCCAGTGCAGTCACTGCCAGAATCTGTGATAGAATATAATTTTCTTTTAAAAGAAAATTAAGGATAGCAGTGATTAAACACTTTTTTTCTTTTCTTGCAAGGAATTCTTGAAAAAACCTCTAGGTATTAAACAAGAACAGCCAAAACCAGGTCCATGATGCAACCATTCATAAAGTGATACCTTAAATAGCAGCCTTTTGATTAGCTTTGGCTGTGTAAAGAAATTTTCCTTTGGATTAATTGACTTTTTCAATTACTATACAAAACACTGAATGTGACTTGACAGCATTTGATGTGACAGTAACAATGAGACCAATCTTTGCTTCTGATCCATGCACTCTAAGTGTATTACCATGGAAACATTTATCCCTTTACCCCTTTTATGCTGAGATTCGTTCCCCTGAACGTGTCCAGATACATAAGGCTGTTGGCCTGTATATTTTAATAGTTGCTGAGGGAGACACTGGGGGGCCGTAGGAAGAGAGACAGGATGTGTATATAGCCTGGAGCAGTATGTTTATGAAAATCCCCTCACAGCAAACTATGTCTCCTCCTGACTGAAGTAGGCTTTCAATGTTGCCCCTAAACTATGATCAACCATAGATTTTTGACAAGTATCAAAACACATTACCATATAGAGTTAGCAGGCAGGCAGAAAGTCCTGCTAGAAAATTGTATCTCCTGACAGATACACTACAGCAATGTCTTCTTTATAATTCAATGGGAATTTATTCAGGCAACAGGTGCAAAGGCAGTCTCTGAAAAACCGATTCCAGCTCAAATCTCCGAAAGCAGTACATGCTTCTCCAGAGACCAAGACAGGTGACGGATCAGGCTATGGCAGGATTACGGAGTAAAGGCTGTTTTCTTCTCTCAATGAATATGTTTTACTATCTATAAATAATAGGATTTTCGTTCTTGGGTATTCACAGAAAACAGAATACTAATGGACCACAAGGGCTCTCTAACTACAGGTTTCAAGCAGTACATGTGCTTTCAGCTGTAGCCTGGAAACACTACCTCTGATGGTAACACACCAAGCCCAAAATACTCATTTCCTTAAAGTCCTTAGCAGAATTCTTCAAATCCTAGGAGCTTTACCCCTCCAAGTCAGAGGAGGGTATTGGATATTCATCTAGAGATGAGTGTCAAAGCTATTCCTTTGCCTGAAAAAGAGTTTCATATTTGTAGTTACATATTTGTATTCCAGAACTATGTAAATATAAAATGACATCCTTTAATCAGTATTCCATATTAATCTTGGTATAAGAGGTATCATAGTTGCTTAGTATAACAGAAACTAGGTCAGTTTAAGTTTACTTATACACACCTGCTTTTCTCATTTAGATTTTTTAAGGAAAAAATTGACTTTGTTTACATTGTGACCATTTCTAGACTTGAATTCCTATTTAGCACTTTTTCCTTGCAAAGGTTTTTGTAGTATTTGTTATCTTGAACATTGGAGCTTACTGGCTTGATTTTTTTGTATCCCAGGTTGTTTTGGGACTGAGCAGTCTTCTGTGCTCTGCCTTCTATAGGGGTTTGGGTTCATGACTAGAACCTAAATCAAAATGCTGAAAGTGGTCTGCACATAGGCTTTCCAGCTTTCCCAAAAGACATTCCTTTTGATGCATGATGCCTTACCGTAGTGCTATATAGAGAGAACACCTCAACACCTACAATGAGGGTCAGATGTAAACTAAGATACCTGATGCGTGAAAGCCTAATACATCCCGTTTGATGTCTTCCTAGTTAAAACCTAGCTTTCGGTATGAAACTCTGAACAAAAGGAATGTGTACTTCTGTTTCAGGATGCTGAGCAGTCATTGGTCAAAGACTTTTTAAAAGTATCAATTTTCTTAATACATCAGGATACAGAGTCAAATTCAACCTCAGTACCTACAAAAATAGGACCTTGGTCTGCAAAATATCCCTTAATGGCTTGTTTTAACACTGAAACATTTGTACGTCTCTTTTCAATGCTGTTTTATGTTTGAAACATTTTTTTTGTACTGCATTATCATTGCTATTATAAAGGTGGTTCAAAGCAAAATTAAACCAAGACTTCTGTCAAAAAATCCCACTGTCATTAAAAAAAAAAGACTAAAAAAAGGCCTCATTTCCTTTCTACTCCAACAATTTAAAAAACGCTGTCTTCAGCGAGACTACGAAGGCAAGCAACATTGTAGTTCAGAACTTCAACCCTCCAAACAGCTCAGCATGTAGCACTCTTGCCTGGAGTTCTGCATATACCAACAATGTCACCAAAAATGTACATGTGCACCTGAATTTGAGAGTCAATAAATATTTTATTGCTGCAAATAATTGCCCATGGATCCATAAAGTGTTACCATAATTAAATGAAACATATGTGATTGTTGTAGAGGCCAATTGTTGCCTAAATTTGCACAATCTATCATAGCAATTATGCTGCTATGTGTCATCAGTTACAAGTTACTTTAATGACTTGTTTGCTAAATCTGACTCCTACCTACAAAAGTGCTTTAATTCATTAATTTGAAAACTACCTTAGCATATAAGCATCAAAGCTGTTTCAAGATCTACAGAAGTGTCATCCACCATAAAAGATAACTGCACATTAAATTGGGAGTGGGAAAAAGAAGGGAAAAATTATAATGGGTGTTTATACGCAGCTGTACAGAAAAGCAGAGCGTTGAGTCAGAAAGGCACATTTAGAATAATGTAGGCTTTCTTTCAATTAAGTGCACTAACTGGGATTAACTCTCTGTTAGATTTGACTTGGCACTTGGGCTTATTTATGGGAACAGCAGTTTGGGTTGCTCTCAGGTCAGGGAAACCTAATGTCTGCCACTGGGAGACCATATGTTCCACCCCACTCAAAACCAGCAGGCACCAGTAGGTGAGCACTTTTTTGAAGCAGCATGTCTAAAAATATCATAGTGAAGTGAAATCTCTCCCCTCAGAGACACTCAGCTGCAGTGAAACCCACCTCCCTGAGGTTTTGAGAAAGAACAATAGCATGAAGATACAGATGAGTCCTGGTGAATGAGATCAACCACAAGACAGAGCACATTGTATTTCAACAGTGGATATTATCACCTCTGGAAGAAATAAAAGACTGGATAGCCTACAGATCTTTTTATTTCCAAGAGCTTCAAATCAGCATCAGTCAGAACAGGCAGAACAACTGCCTGAATAAAAGACACTGTTCTCTCAGAAAAGCACAAAGACAAAACTCCCAACTGGTAATAGAGCAAAGAAGAAAGAATATGCTCCCACACTATATTCAACCTCTGAGAAATAATTTTTTCTACTTATTAATTTTTTATATGAAGAGATTTATTCTCATTTCCTCTTGTGTAAGTAATCTCCTACTTAGAGAATTGTCAAAAGTGAGAATGAACACTGCTGGAATTTAAGAAATCTGGCTTCTAATGACTTTTAGTAGCTCCTGCATTTAATTATTTTTGAAATCCTTCTTAGTAAGGAGAACTGGATTAAAATCAGATTGCAGAGCAATAACTTGTGAGAGACCATGCCAGCGTCACCAGTGTCAAGCAACCATAGGCAGCAGCTATGGTGGAAAGAATTAAACTACAAAAGGGCATTTCACATTGCCCAAGGTGCAACAGGACATAATGCTGCACTATGATACCACTGATTCACAGAGATGTGCATAGGAATACATTAGCCTCAGAGATGGAAAAAATTACAGCTAAGTTAGATAAGGCAACATCAGTAATGTGTATATTTTAAAAGATAATTCTTGTTAACTGTTTTCCCTATATATCCCACCTTGATCGTCAGTGCATGCCTACTACTAAGCTCAACAATTTATTAGATACAGTGCATTGATGATTTCTCTAAGTCTTAAAACAGACTGAATCAAAAGTGGAGAAAGGCACACAAGGGAATTCTCAGATGACTGTTTTCTCAACCAGCTTCTACCCTTCCTTAAGCAATCATGTTGCCTGAGAATCTGTCTGAAGGTGGGAGATTGTTTCATTGTGGAAACTGAACATCATGCAAATATTAATGGAAGACCTAGAATGAGAATGGAAATAATTTTGTAGCCCCAGCTATACGGTTCTGATCAGCCCCCTCAGTAATTACAGAGATTAAAGAGAGAGAAGTTTAAACAGAGACCAGGTAGAATCATTAGTGTCATTGCAGGATGTCCACAGAAAAGGTTTATTGAACCAAAAAAAGGTAGACTTGCATGCTTACAAGAAAAACCTGTTTGTGCCATTCTGAATCTTCACCAGCAACAGTAAGATAAATCTGCCTCCACACAGAGGGACAAAGGAAAGGAAACTTCTGATGGAGCAGAGTAATAAACTCCACCAGCTTCCCTTTATTATTTTAGTTTTCTTGAAGAGGATCGTTTCCAAAGAAAAAGATGTATTGCAAGTACTGAACAACATTCTGTACTCAATCTTGGCTTTGCGATGCCATCAGACAGGCTTTAAACATTAGCAGGGACTGTAATTTTCCTTCCAGTGCCCACAAAAAAAAGTGTATTTTCAGGAAAAAAATAGACAGAAGGATAGTCACATTTGGCACTGAAGACAGAGAGCCTGTGCCTAATGGGCTGAAGAAAAAGTCTAAGAGCAGTTCATCTCCCTGAACTCCCTGAATGACCCTTGCAATGCAGTTGTGGCTAGCAAGACATATAGCTACAAAATGGGCAAAGGACAATCGTGTGAAGGACAGATAAAACCTGCACACTTGGTCAGATTTTCAAAATATTTTGAGGCAAGACACCAGCTCGCCTCCTAATTCATCTGAACAGCCTAATACAGCCACCTTCAGTACTGTTAATGTATTAACCTACATTCTGGCAACCAGGTTAAAGCTAAACATGAAGTGCTTAGCAAACAGAGCTCTAAATGAAGTATTTGTTTTCTATCTGTGTTCAGACTTTACGTGCAAAACACAGAACGGTGTAACCCTATAGTTACTGCCAATGCATTACCAAGTGTTACGATTTTATGAGGATTGTACTTCCTACAACCCTGAACAGCATCACCCCCTTGCGTCACACCACAGCAGCGTTAACCAGGAAGAGCAGTGGTAACCCCCTAGACAGCCATATGAGACATTGTGAAGGGAACATTCATATAATACACTAGTGACTTCAACACTGTGACAAGCTTAGGAGAGATGCAGCATCAGATATTTACTCTTTATTGCTGGACACTGCTTTGAAAATAGTACTGGCTCTCCAGAACAGAAGAGATGACCAAACGACAGATTATTTTGTTTGCCCAAGCTCTGGAAGTCCTTTGCTTTCCAGCTTGATGCCCCACAACATGGAACACACAAAATCTAAGTACAAATTCAGCTTAGTAGAATAGCAATGAATGCTGAGATACCTATCGTAGCAAGTTTCTTTTCAAAAGACTGGACAGTGCTACTTCACGGCTAGAGTGGTACACAAACCAAAGCAAAAAAAAACAAAACAAAACAAAACATAATAAAACAAGGCAAACAATGCAGCATGGACAATTCTCCTTTGAGTATTCTTGCTTTTCATTCAGTGTGGGTACACAAAACACTCAGGTTTTACAGAATCACAGAATCATTTAGATTGGAAAAGACCTTTAAGATGATCAAGCCCAACTGTAAACCTTGCGCTGCCAAGTCCACCACACCTACATGTCTTTTAAATACCTCCAGGGATGGTGACTCCACCACTTCCCGGGCAGCCTGTTCCAGTGCCTGACAACCCTTTCGGGGTTTAGAATTTCCATTCTAAACCTTCCCTGGCACAACTTGAGGCCATTACTTCTTGTCCTGTTACTTATTACCTGGGAAAAAGAGATCAACACCTGCCTCGCTACAATGTCCTTTCAGGTAGTTGTAGAGCAATAAGGTCTCCCTTCAGCCTCCTTTTCTCCAGGCTAAACAACTCCAGTTTCCTCAGTCATTCCTCATAAGATTTGTTCTCTAAACCCTTCACCAGTTTTGTTGCCCTTCTCTGGACACGCTCCAGCACCTCAGTGTCCTTCTTGTAGTGAGGGGCTCAAAACTGGACACAGTACTCAAGGTGCGGCCTCACCAGTGCCAAGTACAGGTGGACATTTTCTTCCCGAGTCCTGCTGGTCACACCATTCCTGATACAAGCCAGGATGCTATTGGCCTTCTTGGCCACCTTGACACGTCACTGGCTCATATTCAGCCAGCTGTTGACCAACACCCCCAGGTCCTTTTCCTTTCCAACCACTCCTTCTCAAGCCTATAGCATTGCCTGGGGTTGTTTTGACCCAAGTGCAGGACCCAGCACTGAGCATTGTTATACCCCTTTAGGATAGGCATGTGTCTGTTCAGGAAGAAAATGGGCCAAAACCATAGCAAGAAGATGAGATTGGTCACTGTCTGCCTTCAGGTGTGCTGGATACACCAGCCTCCCTGGGAGTGAAAAACAGCAGCAGTGGGAAGTATAGAAACAAACAGCTTTATTTTTCTTTTTGTTGAGAGGAGCAAGTTGCAATTAAGTCAATGAAAACAACTAAATGAAAGAATGTGTGAAATCTGGAGAGGGAGGGAGAGTGAGGTGCAAGTTTTTTTGTTATATCATTTACAAAGCCCAGTATTGGAAAGCTCTGAGAAGGTGCAGTGATACAGTGACATTTTCCCACTCTGCAGTTCAGGACTGTATTTACTGCTATCAGCTGTGGAATAAACATAAGACTCTGTTTCCCTCCTCAACAGCAGCAACCTTAGCTGTTCCTTCTCCCACAGTAGCATTTCAAGTAGAACTGAAGGAGTGAAATGACAGACTCAGCTTGGGACTACGTCTGACTTGCTGAGCCTCTTCTACTGTCTATGACCTGCAAGTCAGGAAACAGATTTACTGTTGTGTGCCAGGCTGTTTGCAAAGATGGGAGGAAGAACTTGGTGGTTTGGCCTTAGGCTAACAGAACTAGGCTAAAATAAATTAGCAAGTAGTAGGTCAAAATAATTTAGCAATTATTTTCCGATAGCAGAAATGATTACCATCCACCTGAAGTCCAACATCATTCTTACATTTCCCAGAATGGAAGCATATTTTAAGAAGAAATTATCTCCAGAAAGAGGACTAGGTGTTTTGCATTCCCCTATTCCTTAGAGTAAATGGCTGTAATAATTAATTATGGAGATCTCAGCAAAACAGCAATAAGGATATTGCATCAATCTCCCCATAGCAGGCAGTCAATGGTAAGAAAGGTCATCACTGACCTTAATACTGCAGTTCAGAATACATGTGAAAATCTAGAAATCCCTGTTGAACTTACTGGCAGCCACACATGCACAGAGCCCTTTGAAAAGCAGATCCATGTCTCTGTTAAGGTCAGCTCTGTCAGCAGTCTGCTCTCCGAGGGCTGTAGAAACTCCCAGCACTTCTCCAATAAATATCCCAAAATGAAACAGAAGAAAGTGTCAGTGTTTTAGCTGTCCTGTTGTGATTTTCCTCAGCATTCTGTGCACTCAGCAATAAAGGGCAGCCTTAAAATTGCAAATCAGAGCTATATACCAATGGTGCTTGGCTCCACCACAGAAAGAACTACACCCCTCCATTGGCTCTCTGGCTGAGGACACCAGAACAACAGCTCTGCATTGAAACTTTGGCTGAAAAATGTTAAGAGTTGTAATTTAGCAGCTGCAGACTCCAGACAGAGGCAACTCATTCTTCTTTTTTCTTAATTGTATTTCTAAGCAGGTCCCCACTACTCTAACCTTTGGGGGGGGATTATGGAGATTTCCCTGGCACTGATGAATGCTAACTCTGCCACAGATTTTGATACCTGGGATTAGTTTTAGGATCAGGGTTAAATCTTTACCCTTCACAGCTTAAGAGAGGAGACATCTTTGAAGACTTGTATCAATCATATCACTGGGGTTTTTTCCTTCATTCTAAGCCTGTTTTTGTCTCAGTGGACATTACGAGTTATGAACTATCATAATACCTGTTGCAATATATTTCTGTATGTGGAAATACTCAGGTAAATTCTACTTCAATCTATTCCAATTCTGTTTTTAAAATAATAACATCCCCTCTTACTTAACAGCCAACTCATTCCTGAAATACATTTAATTTTAAGGTCAAAGTACTGTGATTCAAGTTAAAAAAGTGATATTACCCAAAAGCAAACAGAGTAGATAGGGGAAAAAAAAAAAAAACAACAACAACAAAAAAAACCCTTGTCTTTCTTATACGAGAGTAGAACAGCAGAATTTCACAAAAAAACTAAGGCACAGAGAAAGCACTAAAGTCTTTACTATCACTTGTTTTGAAAGTAGAGCAATCCCCACCCCCTCATCCCCCCTTCAAATCCTAGCACTCACCATTGAACTCAATTCCAAAATAATTCCCTGCTACAATGGAGCTGCAATGGGTGGAGGAGCTGAAGGATAACAGATAAATCCACATGGTGTGACATATTCACTTATCTTGAATCAATAGTCATGAAATCAGCAGTATCAAGCTCTCACCTATGTGTAATAAATAGCAGAGATGAGATGGACACACAACTTGCATCCACAGGGGTGTTGTACATCACCCATTCACACCTAGGGAGTGGGGAGAGAGACAAAATTAAGGGGATTTGTGTGATACTGTGATAATTCTATATGATTTTCCTTTTTAGTCCTTCTATTTCTGCTGTTAGCAGTATCATGCCCAATTCACGGGCACTTTATGAATACTAATCAAGGTGGAGAACACACCTATTTGATGTAGATAGTTGATTTTGCTGCACCAACTTTTCTGCAGGGCAAATGGAAACACAGTGAATGTAGTCACCGCACAAAGCAGGGCAGACCAGTGGAGAGAGCCCCTGGTGCTACTGAAGGAATATGCATTGCCAGCACTAGCTTTGCCACTGGCCAGCTGCCTGACTTTGTCCTCTGCTTCTGTAAGATGTAGATAAAGGTCTTTACTGCAATTTAAAACTATTTGGGATGTGAAGCCTGTATTATAAAATCTAAGTCTTTCAGTTTTGCATCACTACTAACAAGTCCACCATCTCCAGCTCTCTAGGAAAGAAGAAAAAAGGAAATAGCAAGATGCTGGTTCCCTGCTCTACTTAGAAAATCATGCCACATCTCTGGGCCCTGAACACCCTACTCATCTCTGCTTGTTGTTCTATGACTACCAAATTCTATTTAATATTTTGTTAATGACTTGCATGATGGACTAGAGTGCATACTCGTAAAATCAACACAAGAAGAGGGGGTGCAAGCAGACTGAGGGATAGGATGAGAATCCAAAATTTACCTGATAAATTGGAAAGAGTTTTAAATCAACAGTATGCAGTTCAATAAAGACAAGCTCAAAGTGCTATACAGAATAAAGAGAAATCAAAAACAGAAATACAAAATGGGAAGCGACTGGTGATGCAGCCATGCAACAGAAAAAAGATGAGACCTACATCTGCAACATAAAGAGGATACACATCAACCACACAACAATGCAGAAAAAACAGCAAGTCTCAACTCTAAGTACATTAATGCAGAGTCACACACCACCTAAGAGTTATTCCTTCCTCACTCAGATTGAGGCCTCTCTATATAGACAGTTTTGCATGGAGTGCTTAAAATAGCAAGGAGACCAATTTGACAGAATCCAGAGGAAAACAAGAGGAATAATCAGAGGGAAAAAAAAAAAAAGAAAAATAAAAAAGAACTATGAGAAAAGATTGAAGGGGTTGATAGCAAACATTAAGGTTTGCTATTAGAGGAGGGAAAGATGAAGGTTATTTCGACCAGGGTTAGAGATTATGGTGACTGTAGTCTTCAGAATGATGAAACATGAAAACTGGGTGGGTAGGGCTGTTGTGGCAGCTCCTTAATTGGAAGCTTTTAAGGAAAAGGTCAGTTAGGGATAATGTAGGTACACTTATCTGGGCATGTCTAAAACATGGTTTGATGACCTATGGTGGTCCCTTTCTGCCCTGCTTAAGTAATAAACTGGAAAATTGACATGTTTTTATCATGTACTGAAAACTTTGTGCTTTCATTTTATTTTGCGATTATTTCAATTTTTGAGAAATACCATTTATTTAGAGCAGGAAAAGCAATAAAAACAGGGACTGAGCATTTTAAAGACAATGTAGGTTGAATCTTTACGTAATACTGAGATAGTGGTCAAAGAAAATGTAACAGCAGAATAAGTGGGCAAGGAGAAGCTACATAAACCTAGAAGGTACAAATCAATGCCAACACAGCCTGCTAAGTAGGACCTGGCAGATTACACTGGCACACGCAAGATGACTCTGGTCCGTTTGGTGTTTGTTCATTCTTTCTCTCACTCTTGCCCTCAGTGCGGAAAGCATCCAGCCCTTGAATTTCAAGTGCCAGTGTATGCCGGCCCCTTTTCTGATTGCTGCTGCTTTGTTTAAATTACAAGCTCTTAGCAGCAAGCACCTTGTTTCATATTATGCTACAAAACACCCACTACTGTCCTGATGTTCTAACAAAGACAGACAAGACAATGGCATTTCAAAAGGCTGATTAAGAAAAGCCATTACTCATCTCCAGGGTCTCATACAATTGCCTTCAGGAAGATAAATAGTGCTACAAATATAGGCTTCTGTGGATAAGGCATTGGTATGATAAGAACTTAATTTCCATAGGAGGAAAGATATACATTGAAGTTATAACTGCTTTTATTCTTGTGTGAGCTTTCAGCAAGAATTTAGCTGCAGCATCACTAAAGACAAAACCCCATAAGGTATTAAGTCACATTACATAATATGGCAGCTATAAATTACTGAAGATAGACTTTTGTCATTAACTACCATATGATAAGAGAGTATATAGTTAATGAAGAAGTCCACATGCCAATATGTTTGTTGAGTGATGTGGAACTGTCTGGCCTAACCAACCTTCCTTTATTACATGGATCCTTCAAGCTATAGTAGTGTCTTGAACAAGCCTGCTTCAAACAGCTAAAACAAAGCTGGGCGTTGGAAGGAAATTAGACAAAACACATAGTTCCATCAGTTTCTAAAGACTCATGAAGATATGATTTCCCTTAAAGATTTACTGGTATTACTGGAAGTTAAACACAGGCATCCAGAGGAGAAAATGACTTTGGGTGTACAATCTGCAAAAGTAACGGATGTTCAAAAAGACAAATAGATCAACACTGTTTGCTGCGGGGAGAAAGGGAAAGTTCTTTCATGCTTACGCTATTGAAGCATTCTGTCTTTTGGTTTTAAGAATAAGGCCCATCTGGATTTTTGAGTATTTCACAACAGTGTCGGAAAAATATGTACTGTAAATAAAAGCTCCATTTTAAGAGACCCCAGTATGTTTTACCTTGTTTGTGGTCTTAAAATTCCACTGGGGAGGAAAGTTTGCACAGTAAGTACACTTTCTCCAAACAGCTTTTTTTTTTCCTCTTCCTACGACTTGAACATCTAACCGTATCTAATTCTCACAGGCTCCACATATAGCCCCACAGAATGCCCCTGCAGCGAGACTGCTGTGGCAGCTTTCCCATACTGCATGACATGCTTGACCTCTGTTCTTCTGAAAAGCTCCTAGAACATATCACTCCATCACACAGAAAAAAATTCAGTCCAAACAGTCCTAGCATCTTTCCCACTCCAACCTGGAAAGCTGGCTGGGCCATGGACACTATTCCCAACCGCAAAAAAGGGACTGCTCTGAAAAACTCTCTAAAGAATAACAGCAAACATTGGATGTGAGGGAAGTCAGGCTGAATCCCTGCATTCCAATGGGAGAAAAACAAGATTCCCAAATCTTCAATGAGATTCAAAAGGTTATTGCAGAAAACCTCATTTTTAAGTCATGGCTCTTCAGCGGTGGATCACTTTGCTTAGAAAAGATGACAAATGCCACCACAAAGCTGATGTGCCTGACTTTGCCAACACCTTCAGAAACAAAAATCACAGTTGACGGTCAAGGCTATTTCCATGTTAAGACCTATACAAAGACATTAGAATTCTTTGGAGAGACTCCTTTCCTAAACAATTAAATATCAAATAGCCATTCTTCCTGCATTTTAAAAGACTTGTCCAAAGAGTTAGAAATGCCTATCAGCTACTTGGTTGCTCAACCAGAAATGTCAAAATAAACCTCTTCAGGCTTAAGTTCTTCTTATGTAAAGGAAAAAAATATTCAAAAACTAACTACAATTCTAGTATGCCTTATATTGTCAAAGACCAACAAGACCCAGAAATATAGATCCCTTGATGTCAGAAAATATGTGGAAAGCTGCTAGAACAGATGGGTTATTATAAAGATTCCTTTTAAAAGAGGGGAAAAAAAAAAAAAAGAAAGGAAGAATAACCACTCTCAAGCACACACCTCATCTTGGTGTTCATCTAATCAAATGTAAGTTCTACTTTTTTCTTCTTCCCTGACAAAAAAACAAAGGTCTCGGCGTACCTTTAATGTGGGGTCCCTTTAAGCCTGCTAAACTGAAATGGCAAAACATCCATGCTGCAGGAAATTAATTAATTGTGTAAACTACCAGCATGTGGAGCAGGTGGCTGGATTTCTCCTATCAGAACAGCATAAAGCCTGTGTTTAGATTTACTTCCATAAAATATTACAAAATGTGGAGATTGAAAAACAACAGATTTCTCCAGCACTGATTTCTCCAGACATCATCATCAGCCATGAAGGAGGTCGGGGGGGGGGCAGGAAGGATTTAAGTTGTTTTTTCCAATAGCAAACATGGAAAATCATGTTAATGTTCAGGAAAAGCATCTGCCACAAAGTAAAAATTGTATTTTCCTACACATCAGGCTCATGTCAGGATTGTAGATTTGAATGACAAAGGGGACACACAGCTGCTACTTTTTATTCTGATGAAGTTTGTGAAGTAAGCACAGCCAAGAGAGAATGAGCCCTGTCCTCAACACCATTGCTAAGAAAGGCTTATTTGTTCTCTTCTCTATTGAAATCCACTGAGATGTTTCTCGACCTTGACTGTTTTCCCTGGTTAACACTGGGATTTTGGTAGGTTTATACAGTTACATGAGACAAAAGGAGCATTTAATATCCAAATTTACAACTCCTTCAAGCTACACTGTGTCTCTCAGCAGTCATTCCATGTCTGTTAATTGGTTCTCAGCTGACAGCACCATGAACCACCATACCACCAAAAATCTTGATATGGGAGGGGTGGAAGGATTGATTTCTTTCTAGATTCCCCATTATCCTTGAAGACATCTCTCAAAATGCTTTCTTGTCTGACACCTGCGGTGGCCTCTGTATTTACACAAATTCAGCCTGCCATTATACGCTCAGGCTATTTATCTTGGGATACTTGGGGGTATAAATCTCAATAGCACTATCAGTATGTTTCAGCACAGTAAGTTTACAAACATGTAAAGAAAAACAAAGGGAGAAACAGTGCTGAGATTTAAGTTGCAGACTAAGTTTAAAGGCATGCCAACTGGGAGAAAATATGGAAGCCCTCAAAATTAGCATTAAACTCCATAATGTACTTCCCACAAAAAATTTCCTTTTGACAGATTGCTTATTTGTCTGTGCTCTGCATATTTAAAAAATAATACTAATACGAACATTTCATGTAACTTTGATTTTTCTTAGTAATGGTCCCTATAATAGGGAGTTAGTCTCAAAGTACCTTATTCACCACATGGCTGGAGGGAATTAGCTTGTTCAGAGCCATCCAGGTATTACCAAATACAGCACAGAGATGTCTTAACTCTCGTCGTGGATCTAAGTCAATGATCATTTATTGATAAAGACACCAAGTATATAATTTGTTTCCCATATAGTAATAAGGTATGAAAAATTTTCTGCTAAAAAATATGAAATAGGCTTTAACTCATATAAAGTAATTAATTCATATGTTTATTGTATATTATTTTGGCAACACAAAATTTTCCTTGATTTTTCAGACAAGTTTCAGGTTAAAAATTACGTGAAGTTTCTTTTTTATACCTGCAGATAGATATGCCATAAAGTAATTCAAGACAAATAACAAGGAACATTTAATTAACTGAAACTGCAGGAGGAGTTTCAGGTTGGCAGAATGTAATTACCCAAACTAGAACTTAGTCTCAAAATTATGATTAATTCCTGCAGAAAACAGCAGGGTTTTAATGACAATAAATCACTATATTCTGAACTTTACATCACATCTGAAAGATGGTACCTCCCGTATTTTAGTTCTTCCAGCAAACTAAGAGATCATTTGGGTCGATGGATGTGTATGAATACAGACATGCGTGCACACAAAGGGAGAAGAAAGGAAGGGGTATTCTTATGTATTTCAGAATAAAGGATCACCAGTTAAAAAGTAGCTGATATAACTTGTGATTTTCCCTTGAGTCTGAATTTTTAAATTAGTGTGACTTTTTCTTAATTCTAAAAAATTGTGTTTGAGACCAAAAAGCCACATAGAAACATTCCTATCATTAACTTGCGAGAAAATGTAAGCCTCATCCATCTCAAGTTATCCTACCACATTTTTCCCTTACAATGACATCAGTTGCTATATCCTTTCAAATCCTAATGAACAAGAACACTATTTAAAAACTTCTTAAAATATTTATTTTTCTGATAAATCCCAAAAAACCCAAGATTCCTTTTTAAACCCTCACAACCCTCTCTCGTCCATATCAACACCAATGAAAAAACATCTCATCAGACAGATTTTGTATATCACAAGATCCACTACATTTTCAGTTGAGCCAAAACACAGCCTTCCACACCTTTTCACTTTACGCAACCACATGCTCAAGTCCTTTTGTAGGAATCAGCAGGAATATGCTGTGACACAATCCCAAATCTAAATAATCCATTGTAAGTGTGGGACAGTCTTGTCACTAGGGCTTCTTCATGACAGAGTCAAGGAACCCTTGTGATTACTGGGACTGAAATGGTATTTCCAGGAAAATCTTCAAGGGAAGTTTGGGAACTTTGTGTGCCGGTTAAACGAGAGAACATGCACTGGACCTGGTAAATTTGGGTGTTTTGTGGATCCTGTTAGGCAGCAGGACATCATTAGACTTAATTTGGTAGCTTTCTCCTGCATATGCATTTTAGGTTGAATGTCAGAACTATATTAATTTAATCGAGCAAAACCAATCATATATATGCATTAAGAGCCTGGCTTCTGCCAAAACATTTTCAACGCTCTGCTCCATGCAATGAGGATGAGCTCCAATCAACATCTTAGGGAAAAAAAAATAAATCATGAGCCTAAAAATGCCTTCCTTTTACCAAGTACCATGTCATAAATTTTCTGTTTTGTGATAGTGTTTCTTGCTTGTACTAATGCAGTATTCAGAACAGACTTAATTTAGCATGTCAGCAAGTCTGTCATTAACTTTGTTATATGCTTATCGGAGTTTTAATTTTTCAATATATAAATTAGTATATTTGTATTCTAATTGATAATTTTCATTATACTCTTGTTAGCAGCAAAGTCTTTCAATTTTCAAATATTTCAAAATCACTTCAGCTGTAACATTTCTTTTGAGGTAGCTACACTCTACTGAGCTATGTACTGTCTACTAAGGGCCCTGCAGGCACATCATGGTAAAGGCATTTTGATGCTCAGCTGTTAAATAATGAGAAGGTAAAAGCCAAATGGAAATTAACTTCAGTTCAATCAGCCTTTATCATTCTGCAGTTATATCTAGAAAGTTGTCAGATGCTGATTAACCAGGCTGTTCTGAACTGTTTTGATGAGGTAGTCAGAACTTGGAGAGGGCTAAAAAAGTAAATAGATTATTTTGTGAAGAGCAGTTAAAAAAAAATAATAAAAGCTGCTAACATGACGGTTTTGGACATATGTCTTCTGCAATTAATTAGCATTTTATTTAGATGATGAAAATCAAGTAATAAGTCAATCTGTCAACAGCAATAAGATAAAACCAGAAAGTATTTAACTTCTTACAGCAGAACCATACATACAGGCACACAATAAGCTTGAGCTTGTTAATAGCCTGGTTTTTGCATACCTGTAATAAAGACAGAAACACAATTCATCTCTGATGAATATGCAAAATCTTCTTAATCTCTAAAAGCCAAGTGGATGAGTAAAGCAATTTAGACAGCTATATATAACCAACTCCTATTATCAGCTATTATTATTATTGTTCCTGAGAGATAAGAAATTGGAATATTATTACCAAAACCCACATATAGCTACAAAGAAATGACAGAGTTATCTTATTGGTGATTTTAAATAAAAACTAAAAAGCATAAATGGGTAGACAACTAATCACATCACTATGGAAGCAGCTGGGCTATCAGATGTGTTTTGCTCTAAAGATGAGGTAAAGGATCACTTTCACACAATTCTTGTCCCACAATACTACAAGAAAACCTTTCGTATTTCTTTCATATCCTGCTGGAGAAAGCGACAAAGGCTGCAGCAAAGCTAAGAGATAGAAATGCTAAATATCGTTCTGGTAACTGAACACAAATAACAAAACCGATGAAGTAGATCTATGAAGGAAGAGTGAATAGATATATAGTTAATTCAAGTAACTTCAGAACTACTTAATACCAAACAGCAGATTGTTTTTTTTCCTCAACAGATTTAGGGTATGAACCATTTTCCATCAAAATTAATGACAAAATCTCACTGAATTTAACTGAACATAATCAATCCTATAATTCTGTCCAACTTCAATGGCAGTTGTGTCTATAAAACAGGTTTGTAAAGAGACTTAAGGCAAAACGGCAAAATGTTGAGAGATATAGTGTGAACGAATATGACAGAGAGATTTTAAAAGACAAGAATAAAGACTGCTTAGACTGGGGAAAATGAAGATAGAGGAGGGGAAAAAAACCTCGCTTTTGTTGCAGGCTGTATTGATCAAGGTCAGAAAGTAGAAGTGCTTCAAAAATAGATTTCCAGTATACAGAGAAGTCAACAAAAAAAAGATCTCTAGGTTGAAGCTGAGGAGGTGGGTGGCAGGTTAAAAATAATCCATCCTACCTGCACCTCCATGGATCAGCCCATTCACATGGTTTGATAACAATGGAATTGTTCCTTGTTCGTTTTAGTGTTTTTTCCTGGGTTTGGCTAGGTTAGAGTTAACTTTTGCTAGAAGCTGTGACGGGACAGATCCAGGACAGGTAATCCCAAACTAGCCAAATGAGGCATTCCATACCATGTGAGGTCATGCTCAGCATAGACGGGGCGGGGGGACTGGTCAGGAAGTGGCAGTACTTCTCAAGCAGCGCGGCTCAGGGACAATCTGGTTTCAGGAGGGGTCTGAGCAGGTGGTCTGAGTTCCATGGTTGGTGGGTGAGAAACTGCATTGTGTATCACCAGTACTACTGTTGTTGTGTTACCGAAAAGCGGCAAAATACGTCACTCTCTAAGACTTAATTCTGAAGGAATTGCTGAAGCAGCATTCTTTATTACAGCACTGGGTGCACGGGTGATAGCTCCACCTAACATGCACATGCAAAGACGGGAACTACTATGTATTTGTACTACGTTAACATACATATTCATTATATTTCTGAGTAATGCTTATCCTATTCATGGATTTTCTGGGAACTCATTATCATATGTTCATGTTTTTCGTGTATGCTCGTTGATGCCTCCTGGTGGTCGTCGGGGGTCTTCAGATGAAGGCTCATACTCTTCTACACTGTGTTTGCTCACTGACCTCTACTTCTGCCCAAGCTCAGCCCTGGAGTCACGTATACCACATCCTTCCAGGCTGGTTTTGTGCTCATCTTGTAACT